>DWGJ01001309.1:0-20842 GCA_018246895.1 Aspitha aspitha aspitha
TAGGTCAGACATTGGCTGATGGGGGAGTCAAGAGCCTCCGAAACCGGCGTGTATGCATGAAGAGAATGATGAATTTAAATGAAGCACGGCAGGCAGGTTTGTAAGGACAGAGATATTTGGCACTCGCTGCTTTCTGCCTACCCCGTTAGGGATTTGGCGTGACGATATGTACTTTAGATACCTTATTACTCTCAGACACAACAAACATGTGCTCATCACACAAATGTTTATCCTGAGTGGGAATTAAACCCACAAATTTCCGCTTAGCATTCAATAGGAACTTAATTTATTTGTCTAAAACCTGACAGTAACACTGGTAGATCGTCCAGTTAAGATGTGAAATAAATATGTACTACAATAGTCTTAAAATTTCCTTTTTTACACCCAGTTCTGAATTAACCCATGTAACACGCTAAGGGTAAATCAGACAAGCGTATTCCACGCTTTTGGGAATAGTGGAAACATTTGATCCATCAATATTTCATCTACAGGGAATAGTGCCCTCTAGTAGTTCTCTTTGACCGTTCCCCATCCCTCCATATTGTACATGAGCTATTTATTTTCATTACATATTTAGGTTCTTCCGAACCGTCGGCAAATATTTTACGTTCATTACAAGCTATTTGTTCGGTTAATGTAGCAATCAAACTACGTGTAGTGTTGGAGAAATGCGGCAGAAATAGTATCCACTTCTGAAAATGAACACTAGTTTTTCTATTAAGGTATAAAATACGTACATATCCATAGAAAGTCATATTTAATTTCGTTTGTAATTATTATACTGTGTTGTAAAAATTATTCACTACTGTTTTGTATAATTAACGTAAATTAGTAGTCAATTTAAAATTTTCTGTTTTCATAAGGTATGTAGTATTATAAATCCTACAGTAGGTACCTACAATAAATGGTAGTATTAAATTTTGACAGTTTTACTAGTATACCTTGCGTCACTTTTTCTAGCGTCTTAAATTAGTATTTTTTGATTATACTGCATAAATAAGTAGTGTATTTATTCGTTTAACATATTACACAGCGTTTTATTTACATATTTTCGTACAATTTCTACAATAACAATTTACCAAAATCAACTAAATCATTAACTTTAAACACGGAATACATCGCTGGTCCTAACAAGAAACATGGCCCTATAAGCAATTCCGAATGTGCGAAAATAGTAAGAATAATACGAAATAGACGATTCATTTTGAGTGTTCTCTAAAACATTATGTACACAATGTTCAAAGGGCCAAACAAAGCTTTATTAGATTTTTAGATACATAAACATGTTGACTTTGATGTCCTGTGTTATTGCTCTTACGTGCTTTGTATCGAGGGTTGGCGTTCTGGGTGCGTTTATAGGGTTCCTGTATCAACAATGTGGAATATCTATGAAATATGGTTTTGTAATGATGCTTAAATTAAAATTTTTGTTCATTTCAAAATGCTATTATTGTTATTAGCGCAGAAGGAATACACCACCGCTGTTTTATTACAATTTCTTTATACATATGAACAAACTTTTACGTTTTGCAATATAAATGAAAAAATACAGCTTAATACAGGCGTGAAATAATATTCTAATACATTCATAAAGGCTGTAATGAATGAAAGAAAACAATTTGACGCATACTCGATGTTTAGTTTTCGAACCGGGTCTTATGACCAACAAAACCTTTGGAAGCGACAGTCTATAAACAAACCCGGTTATTTACGGTTATAAAATGCATCGAAGGCAAAAGATGTAAAATTGTGAATATTGTAAGTAAGAACGGTCACATTTAAACGCCAAAACCTGCTATGTGTTGGAGAAACAGTGATCAATGTAAAAGAAATACGCCAAGTTTGTAAGGATAGAGGTATTTGGCACTTACCTACCCCGGTGTGGTCTTGGCGTGATGGTGTAATAATAATAATAATAATATGTTGGTACACCTACACATCTGATGACAAACTGAACAGAGCCTGTATTATAGTGATAGACAGATCATACACTTAATATAGTACGTGCTATATAATACTTCGAAGGATATTTTTATTGCACTCAGACACAGCACAAACAAATATGCTCATCATGCAAATGCTTGTCCTGAGTGGGAATCGAACTTACGACCTCCAGTTTAGTAGTAAACCACGCGACCTCGAAGATAAGTCGACAACGGTATTAAATCGCCAACTGTACAACAGCAGTCTTTATTAAACACATGCTGTACACGTCTCAAGACCAATTTCGAGTTTATTAAATCTACGATATTTTCATAAACCCGCCGCATGTTATAAACATGAGGGAGCATAAACCCCGGCGAGCTTCCTCGTTCCATTTTTAAAACTAACACCAAGTGGCCCACTTCACGTTACTTCGTGTGGGAAGGTCAGTTTAATTTGATTAAGCTTTTTCAAGGTTCACTCCATCTTGACCTCTGCTTATACAGCGGAAGTTTTCCACTTTAAGACCATTGCCTACCTGGTTTCAAGTTTAAAAGCCGTGCTAATTGTCGGCGAGATAAATTTATTTCAAAGTTTTCAAATTAAACTTTTTCGGGGCTCTTGTGGTAATGAAATATCTACTTACAGATTCTCTCTGCGAACGAATTACATCGAGTGGAATACATTTGTAAATTATCACCAATCTGTTTCATTACTAGTGTCCTACGATGTTGAGGAATTATTGCCTTAACTCGACTAGCCTCATGATAGATGTGTGCTGAATTATGGTTAGCGAAATTTCAAAATTGTGTATAATTATGCTGATTGGAATTGGTATTCGTTAACCATCATACTATGTAATGAAGGTATAATCTCACTATACATCCCACGTGTCTCTGTATTGAATATTGAATAACCCACCTTGGCAATCAAAAGGCTCCATTGTCATCTGTGAAGTTGAAATGGTTACCTCCAAAATAACAATTATACTTAAATACCGAAGTTCATTGAAATACTTAAAGTAATTTACAGATTTCATTCGATTTGTAGGCGATAGAATGTAAATTAATTTATTCCAATTTCACGGTTTTATGAAAGGAATATTTTAGGGCAGCCTCTTCAGTAAGTGCTTTGAATCTAGAGAGGTCGTCTTATAACTCAATTTATTTCATTTCGACGGGTGTAATACCCGTGAAATCTATTATTACTTGTCTGCTCTTTATTATATCGAATATTGTACGTAGATCGTACATACAGTACAGCACAGTCACGTTAATATCCTATAGCAATAGGAATTCCAGTGATTTCCACCTGCTACAGTCCTGATAAACTTTCATCAAAATCTTCATACAGGTCATTATTGAAGGTACTCGTGACTTGGTCTTCTTTACGTGCGTGTACGATTTGATTAATGAACGTACGCTATCGCTCTTCTGACTACCATTCAGACTGGCCATAAGCCCAGTTATAAAACTGTCTACTAGCGTTCATTCACATTAATCGTAAATTATGTATTGCGAAATGCCATATTGTGACAAAAGCTAAGCTTGGCTATAACAATAGTTTGTACACGAGAAGCAGATGGTGCTTTAAAAGAAAACAGACTTACGGGGAGTGTCAAGAAGGTTGTTTGGAAATTAAAATTTAGAATAATATGTCTCGCTGCCAGACATTTGCCTGAAAATATGGCGCATTGCATAGAAAATCGTTTGAACGCTTAAACATGACAGAAATAGGTGCAATCCGGTCTTGCGTTTCTAAGGCGACGATTACATTGCGACGTCAAAGCATCTGAAACATTCCACTTAAAGCGAAACTTAAGACAATTGCATCTTGATTTCATTCAATTTTACCTCCGTTCTTTCTAATTTGCTGTAGGATAAGGATATCAAGTTAAAATGTCAGTGAAATTTATTTGTGGTTTATTTTAGACATAATTGGTGGAATGTTATCCTATTCATAGTTATCCTAATGATGTTTACTATCCTCTGCAAACAGTCAAGCTTACCTTAAATTATACTGGGTTCGACAAACGTTAACATTCAATGTTGAATGTCACTACAGTCGGAATTTCTTTTGGGCTTTGCTTGTATTTAAGGTTTATATCTCCACAGATATGATTTACGGAGTTTGTATAAGCTCCCGGAAAAGAATAGGCACCCTCCCTCATCCCCTGGGTGTCGTAAGGAGCGAATGAAAGAACTTTAGCGCACTTCATTGAATTGTTTAGTCTGGGCCCTACACTCACTTGTGAGATAAAGGCGTGTTTGGTTCGCATATATGGTTTTATAATAGTTCTAAGGTATTGCAATAGTTCTTTATTATATCCAGCAATCTTTGACGTCTAGTAAAAAGGAAAACGTAACAGCTGTTGCTAATCTGTGCTAAAATATTACCTCAATTTATTGTCATTGGCACTGAGTCGGCTCTTTATTGCTGTAGGTAGAAAATTGGGGCAAGTTTAAGTTTCACTTGTTGCTACACTTGAAATACCCTTACGTAACTAAGTGCTTGTAAGACAAAGGTTGGATATTGACAGAGGCAAATCACTCAACTTCGAAGTAGGTACCCTTCGTGATATGAAATTTTAATTAGCGTCGAGGAAAAGGACATTATGAACATCTCCAAAACGGGCCCTGCTTAAACTTGGTTTAGGTAAACAAGATTTCACCGGATGATTAATTAATCTTAATGGAGTTTCGAGTAGAGTGTGATCCCGAAATTCACATGAATAAGCCCATAAGCCGACTATCTCCATCCTTGTTCGCAACTAAACTGTAACCGTTTCGGGGCTAACATTCAATCAGCACCCTTGATATCGCCCCAATTTATCTGCTACCAACTGGGATTAATTCATCCGTACCTTGGTTTTGGGTCTTTTCGGAACAAGAATCTGCGGTAACAATATCTACATTATCTATTAATCATTCGCCCTTTATTAAAGGTAGTCGCCTATTTACCTACAACATGAGTGCTGATAGTTGTTATTAAAACAGTCGAATAAATTGAAAATATTGAGAATCCAGGAAAATTCTGAGAACTTAAATTTAACCTGATTAATATTAAAGCTCCTAGAAACGGAGTTAAGGAATTCTCAGCATGTTTTACTTTATAAGGGTTTTAATGATATATATGAATGAATCAAGCTTGGTTACCATTCATTTTTGCGTATATGATATGACTATCACTCTCGGTCTATAAGAGACGCTATAAGATATATTGGTCGACGCGTGTATTTACAAATATTGTTATTTGTAAATACAAAACACGATATTAATGTCTCGATGACATCACGATGAACCAAAACACATAAAAATGTTGTTGTTAGCGCGTCAGTGATTACTGTTACTGTTAGTGATGTTTAGATCCATCGCTAAATTGGAATGCTTCTTATAAACTGTTACTCCATTAGTGTAGTGTTTGATTAACTGCTGAACCGGGGGTTATGGGTTCAATTCCCATGTAAAATAAATATTTATATGATGCTCATAACAATTTGCTCCGTCTTAGTGTAAAATGATTTTCGTCCAATTTGTAAACAGACGGCTAATTGTCACTTTTTATTATATTAAGTACCTATATAATAAATATATTGATTTGGGTATTTAAAGATGTTGTAATAAGGCTGTTCGGCTTGTAATAACTTAAATTTGAATATCACGTGAAGAAAAACATCGCGATAAGAGATCCGTGAGCAAAAGAACAATGAAAGGTTCGGAAAAATGATTACTTAATTTTTCATTGGCATGATATTGGACCGTAAAATTTAATTATCTTAATGTAAAATTATACTTACGTTAATTCCAAATGGAAAGAGTATAAGAAGAAATACGAGTATATGTAACCCGTTGCGGAATTCAATATGATAATATCGGATTACTTATATAAATTACGCGACCAGTGCCAAGAGCTCAAGTACCCTATCTACGTATGTGTGTTAATGACGTATCTGTGTTAGTGACACGAATTTTATTTTTGGATACTATCATACGATACTACGTATGGAAATATATTAGTTTTTTATTGTATCCGGTGGAAGTCTTTAGTAAGTCTTTTGTAAGAAATATGCATGACTTTTTGATTTGTACTCGTATGTAGGCTACTATCTACGAGTATCTAACAGTGAGAGGATTCTGGAAGGAAATCGGACGGTACCTACTTACAATTTTTATACATTTTTACCCTAGCTTTTTCCCGCGGCTGTGCTCGCACAGAAACTTCAGTTTTCAACAATCAATCAATGTACCATTTTTATTATGAACCATTGGCGTACATTTAAAATTTTAGATATCAAGCTTCCGAAATGACGAATTTTCTACCTCTATTTAACCGCTTAGGTCTGAAACCAAAAGTTTCCTCAGTGCTCACTTAACTTGTATTAGAATCTATCTGCAAAATTTTAGGAGTCTACCTTCAGCATTTTCAGATTTTTAAATAGGTTAAGTACATAAGTTATTATCGACAAGGTCATTGGCACGACCCGTCTGTTTACTGTGGGTATATTGCAAGTCTGTATGGTTATGACTTTCCGGTCTCTAATTAATCGTAAACGGAACTGTTCGATTTGGAATCGATCCAATTTCTCAGAGGATTCGGAGTCTGCCCGCTGATTAGTTTGTTAGTGCTCCGTAGTCACAGTCTGGAAGCGCGTGACTTTTGCATGATAACGAGCAAAAATACAATACAGTCAATCGTGGGGGACAAAATGACCCCATTCCATTTTTGTGGACTTAAAATGCTAATCCAGGAATTATTTTTAACTCTTATATTGTTTCACGATAGAATTTATAACATTAACGTTGAGATTTTGGTTATGATTACCTATTTAGATTTAGATTTCAATATTTTGTAAGTGCAATATGGACGCTGTCTGAAATAAAGATATTATATTATTATTATTATTATTAATACCGGTGAGTCATTAACATCACTAAATCACTAAAAGTGAACGCTTGTCTACAATTAACCGCAACTGAAACTAGATTTATCGCTGCACTCAAAATCAAATGAACACGTTTCGAATAACCCTCGATTGTCAATAGCCCTCGTGTTCATTTCAAGCAATCACAACTCAACTCATAAAACAACCCTTTGGCGGCACACGAAATTATTGATTATGATCAGCTTGTGATTTATCCGTATTGTACGAAATTGAGCAACGAGCGCTAAGCGTGTATTGTCGTATATTTGTACGACAAATATTTTGTCAGCATCGACAAATTCAAAATCAAGACAATACTGGTATCGAACGTACGCTTTTTAACCGAATTCAATAAATGCAGGAATTTCGCAGTTCGGTTGTATTTTTTGTCATATTTGAGAACACGGTTTAGGTATTTAACAAAAGCCTGCTGTAAGCGAGAATGGGATATTGTAGAATATAGTAATCCATAGTGCCTTGTATCGAAGGTACCTATTGATTTCAAATGTAATGGAATAGATACCATTCATATGACATATTGATTTAAGATATACATATTACTATCTGGAGGTAAACGTTCTATGAAGGTACTATAGAACAATAGACGAAATTATTGTCATCGTGAAACGATGGTATCGTTAGAAGTGTTACGGGCCCTGTTTTTTATTTTATTTTCAACATTAACTCCTCATGCGTTAGTTTTACTATGGTAAAAATTATACTATTCTATAAATCGCCCTGTATTTCGAATATTGTGCATACTTTATTAGAATTATTTACAAATTTGCCAATCAATTGTAATAAAGCGTTCTAATTTCACACCAAATCTCATTGCACCATCCTCTGAGAGTTCGATGTTGCAATGATTGGTCCACAACCACAGGGCAATATGATTGGGAATGATTAGATGCAATTAGCTTTTGATCGGAATGTGTTATTTTGAGACAGAAATCACAGTGACTGTTGCATTTGCGATCTTGAATATCTGACTACTATGATACATGTATTTCAATGAAAACAGGTGTCAAAGTGTTAAGGTTCATAAATTTTATTTTATTATTTATAAATCATAAAAATTCATGAGACACAAAAATTTGAAACACATTCCTATAAGTAATTTTACAATTTAAACTTTCGTTTACTGACCCCGTTTCCAAAAGCGCAGTCACATAAAACCTATTAGTCGTTAAATCGGTTAATGTTCAAAGGCCACTGTGATTGTGATTGGTTTATCATAATCGCATAGACCGCGATTATATGAAACTAGCTGTGCTCGTGGCATCGCCCCCGTGGAAATAAATATTTTCCCGTTTTTGCAACATTTGTCGTTGCTGCTCTACTCCTATTAGTCGTAGCGAGATATTATATAGCCTATAGCCTCCTGTAATAAGTGGACTATTTAACACAAAAATATTTTTCCAATTCGAACCAGTGGTTCCTGAGATTAGCGCGTTCAACCAAACAAACTCTTCAGCTTTATAATATTAGTATAGATAGGAGCCGAGTCTTGCGATGTTAACCTAACCTGTAACCTCCTCTATCTTCCAATGAAAGTCCTATTAAAATCTGTTCATCCGTATCTGAAATTATGCTGGACCAACCGGATGACAGACGAATGAAAAAAAAATCTTAAATCTTAGTATTTTTATACCGTGTATACACACACACACATATACCGTCAAGTTAGGTGCCTAACAGGGTAGGCATCGTGTATACCTATAACTAAAAATTTGAGAAAACGAAGTTATTTTGAAATCATAGACAGGCAGTTCAATTTTATTTATATGTGTATGGATTAGCAGATCAGAGCGCTCTTAATATAACCACATTCAGTGTGACGAGAAATACATAGATCAGTAATAATTAATTGGCTGTAAAATTTATCAGTTGATCGCATTAGCGAGGAATTATTCCATTAAAACGCAGTCCTGGTATTTGATTTGTCAATTAAGATCATTTAAACATTACGCAGTCGAGAAATCAGTGAAGTTAGGCTAATTGGATGGTTGTAATGTATGACAATATATATTTTAATTAATAAATTATTGAACTATGTACTACAGAAAAAAATATTGATATCGTCATATCGTTTATTGTTTCACTGGTGGTTAACGAAATATTAACTGTATGTACATTAATATTATATTAGTCCAGAATGTATTGTTGTGTTGCCAAAATACTGGCTGCCTTGCTTTGCTAAAAAAAATCATTAAAAGCCTTACAAACTTAAGGTTTCTTGCAAAATATTCAAACTTCGGTCTGCCAATACAAGTACGAAAGTCTATTTACCCGACTGTTTTGTTTTCTAGCAATACAAAGACTTCCTATACCATTAATTAGTACACACATAGAGTTTTTAGAAAATATTTTTTCAGTAGAAATGTATTTGATGTAAGTTTTACAAAAAAAATATATAGTTTGTATATTTTACATACGACATTTGTTTTAATATTAAAATTTCATACTCTATTAAAATGACAAAGCAAAATTATTGACCCTGTGTACTTAAATTAACTTAAATACGAACTTTCACATATTTGCTCTACATTTTGCCAGCTTCCTCGAAAATTGCCTCGATATACAGAAACCGCTACATTTTAATGAGACTCTCCTGAAGTCATCATATCAAATATTCATTTCATATGTAGGTAATGTTAATCATACTTGTCGGTACTCTAACCACTTTCACAGGCTTTGATGGGAAGTAAGATCTTGTATTGCGAAAAAGTAAGCATTTCAAAATCATATGGAGTATACCTGCCATTCATATATTATGTACAGGTAGTGTCAATAAATATATATTTTCCCGTGTATAATCATTACATTAAATCGCGTGTACATATATACAAGTGTAAATAAATACGCGCAAATATACAGTCGTGAAGAGCCCTCTGCGATTTCGTGTGCACACAAGCTATCCGTATATCAGAGAAGATTTTACAATGTAATATACAGTAGGTATACGCCTTTTTGCCTTTGCCTCGTTCGAATTCATATATGTATGTATGTATACACTGTCGCGACCGATAATAATGGCGCGTAACGTAAAAGCAAATTCCATCTTTTCGCTGCCGAAACTACTTTAATACATGAACGAACTTGAACGTAAATAACATGTACTCTATTTTGTAGCATTTCAATAATAATAGTACTATTAGCGTTTTTCACCTACCACCGAAATATCGGGTCACTATCAAATGCGGTGTAGGTACATGCGTCCGTTTCGTCTTGCTGTCCAAAGTAAATTCAGTGAGAGGGTAAGTAAACGCCTACTCCCTACCACACCGCAATGTCACATGTACCCAAGACGTGAGACAACAGAATTTTCATTCTACCCACATACGCTACTGTGTTAATAAACTACATTATATAAATTTATTTCTTACATAATTTACTTACGAGTACCTACTGCATTTTATATACTTATTTTTATTAACATAATAAGTACTAATTGAAAATAAAATAATATAAATATCACCTACTCGTTATTTAATATCTAAACAAAATCTATGTATGTAAATTTTAAAACTTAAATTAATTTTATGAGTATGTATTTACAAATGTTCAATGAATAATCATTAATTACTACTACAGAATGAACACCATTACAATTCTGTGATTTATTCTAAAGACAAAACTTTACGACTTAGAATAAATGCTACGTACACACAATAATACTGTCTAGTTGTATCCAAATATCGGTCTAACAAAAATGTTCTAAGTATTCCAGGCGTGAATAGATTGCGCTTACGAAATAAGAAAGAGTAACATCGCACATTTAAAACTATTCCGACTCGACGGAAATCCTCGATAAAGTCCTCCGAGTGAAATATATCGCCTCCGAAAGACCCACACCTCTCTTTGTAAGGACGGTTTCGCGAGGATAACTTATTAGGCACCTTTGTTCCGACGCCACATCGTCTCGCTGTGAAAAGGGCTCCAGTTACAAAGGAACATATAGTCGTGAAAATTGCTTGTTGGTTTGGGCACTTGATGCATGGTTGAACCACACGCGATAAACGAATTTTGATAACTTAAAATATATAAAAACTGTTAATGGAGCGATGGGAAAAAGCGTCTTTGTTACGAAATAGGTTATAGGAAAGGTCCATAATAGATTACTCATATAACGTTCACTTAGTGACGCTTTAATGATGTTAAAACGCTTTTAATAACGTAAAAATGCTTTCATCACGAGTAGAAAAATGATACGAACGAAAATTAAACGTCATGGAAATTACAGCAGCGATAGATAATAAAGGGTGTAACTTGCAGGATACAATTAATGAGAAATTTAGTGGAAGAAAGAGCACATATTGGTAAAACAGACAGACACAGGACAAAAACAGGACCGTACCACATCACATTTAAAACATTACTTGTCAACTCTCATTGTTTGTTTGTTTCGTTCCACTTCATCATAACGGATACTATTACTCATTCGCTTTTCACATGTCCTCTCGTTATCGTAATGCTCGCCTTAAGCTGTCTTAAACTGTTGTCATCTGGTATGCAACCGCCATTGTTGGCTGAACGATAAGATTTAACTGTAGACTCTCTTAATACGACCCCGCTTCACGGAGCCGAAGAGATATTTATCTTGATTCCGGCGTGACACGCCTTTGTCATCCGAATTCGTTCTGTAATTAAGAAGACAACAATTTTATTATGACGATCAAATCTCAATCAAAACTGCCCTAAGCTTCGAACCAGCCAATAGGAGGTAAATTGTTGGTAAGACAACGGTGAGTTCCTTGGAGAACCTTCGAAGAGTTTTGAGGGACGCCACCATGAGGGTCTCTCCGTAAAACACCGCGGCAACTTTTAATGGTACCCCGTAACCAAAAACGCTGTATTACTGATAGATAAAGTACACGGCTTTTCAACTTAAAGCTAAGCTTAATAACTTCGCTTCGAAACGGGTATGAAAATGACCTGAGATGGCATTATAAAAGGTTCTTTTTCATAAAAAATTTGCAAATAGGTACTCCACTCTTATTTAAATTTTATTTCGAAAAAAGTAAGTAAAACATTTTTGGTCAATATTTATTCGGAGATCATTTGAAACCTTAACGACCATTCACGAAACTCGCTTACAATACTTACAAACAGTGAATACTTATCTTATTGGGGGTCTCACATTCATAGTCCCTTGATGATAATGACGCGAAACGAAATTGTCCCCGCTTCGGTCTTTTCGAACGCCGTATTAATTTCACTTGGATTTTATGAGCCATTTGACTAAATGTATCTTACCATTGACTTGAAATAAATATAGTTTGCAATTGAAACTAATGCCGAGTTACTCAAAGTAAATTTTACCTATAGGCTAGGAGAGTGAAATGTAGTTATATATTCCTTTACTCACTGCAATTACTACTACGGATATTATGACTCACTATCAAGTTTCGCCAAATGATTCGTTCACAGTACTGGCAACTGCTACTCACTAGCAACTACTACTTTTACTACAAGAAATTCGATGAAATCAGACAAGAAATCTAATGGCCCGACAAATCTCAATTGTGCTACTGACAACTTTGAAACAGCTTGAAACTTCAAGATACTTGATACTATCTTTATGTTTAAACGTGCCTCAACGGTGTTTGTAAAGACCTGCCAAAGTTCTAGCTCTCTGCCGTGTGTTCTGATCTCTGTCACTGTATATTCGCTTTGTCGTGTATGTGCAATACTGCGTTGTTTATTCTCTTTAAATTCATCCTCTCTCTAATTCTTTCGACTGACCTCTCAGTCTAGTGTTCAGAGACCCTAGCTGCTAAATCAAAAATCGCTGGTTTAATTTCCATTCTGGACAAATTCTTGTGTGATAAAAGAATTGAAATGATTAGACCAATTTGGTATCAGATTGTGTCTGCAATTGTCTTAATTATTACATTACTTTTCATTTGTGTTTAAGTTATAGACAACGACATTAAAACAAATAAACAAAAGCAGATTTTTTATTATTATTTTTTATTTAGCATACTTCTTTGTTGTATGAACAACACCATAACTAGATGAACACTGGAATTGCTTGTGAAATTTGTTTACCTAAAACGTAATAGGTACTTATATACATATAAATTGAAATGTCACAATGATTATACCAGTATTAGGTACTTCATAAGTTTTGTAGTGATAAAATCCGTTTTTATAGTTCAGCTATTTGACAATGTTCAAAATCATTGAATATTTATGAATTAAAAAGTATGTCATTTTTTACATCGCATTAGATACGCCATCAATCGGAAAAGCTTTATTCAACGTATGTTCAGGAACAGCCCGAAAAGAGTAAAAGCTTTAAACTGTTTAACACACTCGGAGGCGCTATATATTTGCTCGAACTGTCGTTCTCAACGGAACTCGCAAATATATCTGCAAAAGCTCGCACGGCGCCGAGTTATCTGTTGTATTGCACTCATGCTTTAGAAAATTATGTCCACAACCGAGATATTTATAGAATTTTTTCACCAATTCTTGCTTATGGAATAATCAAGAAACTGACTAAGTACCTAATTATAAATTGGGGCATTGTTAGGTATAGAAAATGTAGTATTTCCAAAATATTTTGCATTTTTAATTATCGTTCCTTTAAATATTAAATAGGTATGTTAAAAATATAGAAGTTCAGTCAAAAATTACCGATGCGTTATAAATTTGAACATAATTATTTTCCCACATCGCCAACGCAATAGTGTACGCAGCAGACTGAAATGTAAAATGTCGAAAGTCAGGAAATATGGCGACCGCTTAAGTCACATAAATTTTATTATTTTTATAGCGAGTGAGATCCTAACGGCATACGAAATTCCCTGCAGCGTAAGTCCTACAAATACAAAAAGACATGTAGTAAAAATCCAGGCCCGGAATAGATTTTGCGAAAATCAGGAATATGGGAAAAGTCAGGAAATATGACGACTGTTTTAATTGCGTAAGTGTTTAATTTTCCAATGATTGAGACCACTTAACAGCGTAGGAGAATTCCCTGCAACGTAAGTAGTACTGATAAAAACAGACTTGTATTCAAAAAGCCAGGCTCACAATAAATTTTCCAAGAATTCCCTCAACCGGGAAGCATCACGTCGCAGTCACACTGGATTCAATTCCGCTTTACTGAGTTAGACGAAACACTGAACAATATGAATTTTTACCGCACCCGAACTTTCACGAACGGAACTATTAATTACGAGTAGAAGCTCAAGGCCACGTCTCGTTCGCTCGGGAAATCGAAACTTCAGAAGGCTGTATAGTTCTGATTTATAACATGGCAGATATTTAATAGTTGCGTTTTCAACTTAATAATATTGAGTTTTCTATTCTAATACATTGTTATTATCAATGTTCTCGCAGCGTTTCTTTATATCGCGTGGTCAAATTAGAACCTTGCTTACAATGAAGAATATATTTCACTTTTTCCAAATCCATGTTTTGAAAGTTTGTCAAACGTCTACTTTTTGCAGAATATTAAGTATGAAGCATGCACTAATCAATTTACATAGTTTAACTGAATAAGATGGCAACTATAAAATCCTATGATCTTGAAAGCGAATTTGTGTGGCCGTTTTGTTACATTGATTGACCGGGAAAATGACTGAAAGTTTTAATTATACCACGTGTCATATAACGTGTGGTAATGTTGGTAGAATCTAGTATTTTCCCATGTGAACCAAATTCATTCACGTAACGGAAGATTGTTAACCGTTTCATGGTTGCGTTCTCCATTCCCTGTTACTGTTAGTATTGCCGGTAAGTGGTTCTACCGGATATTGGTCGCAAGTTTTTATCCGCTTACGAAATGAAAAACTCGTTGCGTAGAATGTTTCGATCATCAGAAAACATTGCTCCAGCGAAAATATAGCTTCAAAATCGATTTACCGTTTGTACTCGAAGTAATTGTTATCGAACAACTGTGAAATTTGCCGTCGAAACAAAGTTGCCCACCCCGTATAAACTCACCTCGTTACGTACTTGCCTACATAAAGTTATTCCTTTTTGATTATACACTTTCATGGTACTTGTAAAAAAGAACCTGTTATCTAAAAATCGTTTCGAACACGCTCCAAAAACCGGACTCGAATAATAAACAAACCAAGGTGTTAAAATTTGCTGTAAATTAAACCCTAGCTTTTGTAGATTCAAGTCAAAGATCGTTAAATTCAGTACAAATTCGCCGCATTTTACTATGGGTGTCGGCATCAACGGTTTTTCGATAATATTGAGAATTTGTTAGTCCAGTTTACCTTTCTTTCTGTTCCATTGCGCTATATAAATATTCCATAACGGATACCTATATACGTAGGTAACTTTCCTGTCTTTCCTGTCACTCCTATTATACTTACCTGCAACCTTTTCTCATTTCATTCATTTGCCTTATTTCATCGCCAATTGGATTTAGCGTAATTACTCGCGTTACATGCTTTTAATCCGTTCTTAGCACCTTAAGATATTAAAAAACTGCCATATTGTTTCCGATAATAATTGGATATGATAAGTAACAAACAAAATTTTTTTTTTTTTACTCTTTATTGTAACAAAATTATTACAAAGGGCGGACTTAATGCCAATTGGCATTCTCTACCAGTCAACCCTTGGGGGATGAAGAAAGGTTGCGGTAGGTGCTACAATAAAGTGACAGACAGTAGGTGCTACAAAAAATTAATAACTGTTAGAATTAATTCAGTTCAGTTCAGTAAAGCTTACTATAAATAATTGTTTTGTTTCTTTTTACTATGCTCCTTCGCTCGCTTTTAGTTTCTTCTTAATCCCCTTCGCACTGATTCGGTCTATACCTAAGACAAATATTTTTAATCTCGCTAATGAATTGTTCGAGCTAGCTACAAATAAACGCTTGGACGATAGAAATATATAAACATACTCGTGTATATACGTTACATAGTTCGATGTCAAATACTTGCAAATCAGCAATCATGTAACCAACGGCACCGATATGCAAAACGTCAGCGGTAACGATGCTTGAGAGTCAACGCTTTCAGATTTTCCGGTCGCGCAAATAAATTTAACAGTCACGGTAAATTTTACGGACGCAGTTCACGCCCGGCTTTCGAGAGAAATCCCGTCAGCTAAGCAAGCGTCATTGGTTTTGCGTTAGCTACAAATTTGTCAGCAGCGCTCCTCACGTGTTTAGCTTTTACGTTTGACTCAAACTTTCACAATTAAAATTCGCGCGCCACGGTTTGTGTTAGCGTTAGTTTTCACTTTGCCTTATGACGTTTAGTAATTTTGGCAATTTTGTTTTACTATTAAATTTGTTTTAAATCTATCAAAATACTCATTTAACATATAATGCTATGTATTATTATTATTTTAATGACATCCGGAAAATTCCGCATCAAATATTCATTGCGAGCAGCTAAGAGTATGTTGTCTTGAATTTGAATAGGTTTTGGATTTTGTCTCAAATAATTCAAAGACGCGTTCCTGTCATTGATGTATGAAATGTTTAATGGAACGTTAACTCAGAACGAATGAATGGTAATTGAAAAATACTACGCTCAAATTCTATAGACTACCTAGAAGCATAGAACCGAATTACCGAAGAACCAAAGTTAGATGCTTGAAAATATTGAGGTTTCTAGAATGTTCTAAAACCGCGTTAAATACCTTAAATGAAACTTTGTCTTTTGTTCTGTCTCTGGATGTAGTAGAAATATTTGTGTAAGTTTGTATAGTATTAGTATGTGTATATAGTTTATCGGCTATAAATGTGTTCGTGTGTGTTGTCCCAAGAATTTTTTATTATCGTTCATTTTTAAAGCCAAACTTGCTGCATTCTCGATCCGGAATCATACGGTAGATTCAAGATTCAACAGCGGAACCATATCGTAAAACCGTAGATACTACGGTCGTCTTTTCAAATTTTCCTATCACGTTGCGGCATGATAAGGTTCTCAGCCTCGATAAGGTTCTATGATATCTATTGTCATACACGATGTTGGTTCAGAATCGTATACCTATATATGTATGTATATTTTGACGTATGATTATTACATACATTTCTGACATAATGGTGAATGGATACTATTAACATTTACTCACGCAACAATAGACCAAATTTATTTGAAGCTGATATAGAAAGTACAACCTGATAAGTCCATTAAAGTTTGAGTAACAAGCATAAAGAAATACGTTGTGTGTATTCTATTTATTTATTATATTGTTTTAAGTTATTACTTTTGTTCCAGCTTATTTCATAAAAAGAAAATAGTATTGGGAACATTTTTATGTTGTTAATAGAGATATGCTTCAGGCGTTTGAAAATAATAATAAACTCGGATACAACATGAAAGGAAATTTGATTTTATGGCAACGACCCAACTAAATGATAGCGAAATCGTCGAAGTGTTTTAACTTCATCTATCCCAGTAGATTCGGGGGTAAATTATAGAACGTACCCTTTTCTATATAAGAGTTCATTGCTTCAACAGTCCTCTGGAAGGTTACATTCGAAGTGGCAACAAGGCCCATCTTTATTTCCATTTGTATTGCAGATTCTTAAACTAGTAAAATTGTATGTTTATTTCTTTGGGGGAAAGCTAGTTCCTTTGTTGTATTTATTTAGAATAGACATTTCGCTAAAGCATTTAAATCGAATGGGATATCTTTGCTTTATCGAAATGCCGATGTTCGCACTTGCTTCAATATCTTGCGGCGTTTTTTGGCTTACGAAATAACAGAATTGTGGACGCAGGTGTGCGGGGCCCATGGAATGTAATTTTCACGACTATTCCTTTCTAAGTTATAGCCGATTTAAAGAAAATTTTTTTCGTGGTACTCGTGCCTAGAACGTTTAAGGTAGAAAGGTAGAAATGGTTTTTCGAATCTTTGCAATGTTAAAAAAAATGTAAGCGCGTTTTCTTGGCATTTACGATAACTTTATTGAGAATGTTAACGATAGACAATGTTCGAAACACAAGAATGTCTGCGTCTAACGATTCCTAGCTGACTTTTATAGTGACACTAAACCTCATAAACTCTTCATAAAATGATTTGAGAAGTTAATACTTTTTATTTCTGATTTTCGACTCACTTTTCTAATTTCAAATATGCTCACTGAAATAATGTACGAAAAGATTGAAATTTAAGATGATAATAATGATGTCGTTTTAACTTATATTACTGTTTGTCTATTCCTGTACACTCAAATTTACGTCATTTGTCAATTACAGGCCAGAATATAAGCAATTAGAATCCACTGCACTTAATGATCCAGCAATTTACTGATATTTCAGGGTAGATAAATAGTTTATCTGTTCACTTCTCATTAAATGTATATCGTATTATCAAAAGTATGTATATTTAAGATCCCCTAAATTTATTTCGCCTCCACATAAAATGGCCGGTCGTAAACCTGACAGACCTATGCAAATAGTCGACATCAATCATAAAAATAGCAACATATGCGAAGGCACCTTATAAATGAACTCTGGGTGAAGTAGATGCGACCACTATGAATATTTTTATACCCAATACACTTATCCTTATCTATTAGTCAGAGTATTCAAATAACAGTGATTTCGTAGTTGTTTATGTACGTTTTAACATTAAACTTTCACATCGCTCGCTATAAAGAAAACATTGTGACTTTATTTGCGTTCCCGAGTATCCACCAAAATCTCTAACGCATGTAAAGTCTACTAAATCGCAATTGGTTACAATAGCACACTTATGACAAACTAGACGTGTCCGCGGCTTCGCTCGCGCGGAAATCAGTGTGTCACAAAGTTTTCCTGCTAAATATCGACTTCGGGAGAATTCTAAGATACAAAGTCCTACTAATTCTCGTTATTCCCGTGTAAATCCCGATCCCTCGGGAACTTCGGGATAAAAAGTAGCCTATGTGTTATTCTGGGTCTTCAGCTACCTACATACCAAATTTCATCGTAATCGGTTCGGTAGTATTTGTGTGAAAGAGTAACAAACATCCATACATAGGCACAAACTTTCGCATTTATAATATTAGTAGGATTAGTAGGATCAGATGGCGTTGCTTTACAAAGTAAGCTGTTCAAAAAAGACTATTTCAATAAAATTGTAAATTATGTCCATTGCAGATTAATATTTTTAATCTTGTTCCAAACTTCATCCGGAGATATCGGTAGAGCAGTTTTCAAGGAAACAAACTTATGTTTGTACAAAGAGCTCGATTAGGTTAAATTAAAAGTATTATCACCCGAGCTAGTACATACCTACTGTTTAAAGTTGCAAGTTTGATACGTACTGATTTAACAACAAGTCTTGTTTCTATTTTAACAAACAAACAAACAAACTCTTCAGCTTTATAATATTAGTATAGATAGATTAACTTAAGATACCGGGTGTGTCGATTAATGTTACACTCAACACAGGCCCATACATGAAAGTAAATATAGATCCATATTTTTCATTAAAAGAAAATTGTAGGTAAGTAGTTCGGTTAGGTTACGTTAGGCAATAATTAAGTTTTATAAAAAGTTCTTACTGTAAATAGAAGATGAAGTTATATTTATTTTCTTTCTTATCGACCTTTGTAGAAGGTCTAATGTCGATAAAAGCTAGTTCCATACAGTACACCTTACACACCTTACATACTTTACACACGATAAAGAATTGGGTAGATACCTACATAATTAAGACAAATAATAATATGTTCCTATTTACTTAACTGGTTATTTCGTGTTACTTTACTAAATCCTCACGGTATAATACAGCAACATCAATTGATGATAATGACTTTGACCTTTATTATTAAATATTGACAGCTCTTTTTATCATTCATTGTCGAGAGAAAACCTTAGATCAAAATACCTAAATCGGTTTAGCGATCATTTTCCTGTTGTTGAAAACAGTTACAAGTAGGAACAGAATATTCTGGAAATGCCATAGATGTAAGATACGGTAAACATCTGCGTCGCACTCAAAAATATACCTACTCTTTACAATGTAAAATATAGATGGCGTCACGTGTGCAGTTGCAACGTTATACTCTTTGCGTACGTGTGCGTCTAATGTAGCTCGTTAAGCCGTAGAGTGTTATCGTACTGTTTTAGGTAATGTAAAATGAAATGAATTTGTTTCAGATTTGAGTATACTTTGGCTTGTCTTTTGCTTACTTACGACATTTCGGTTGGGAGGTATAATGTAATGCGGCTGCCCGCTGCCATGCCGGTTTACAGGGGGCCACGGGGAGGGGGTGGTCGGCCACTATGCATTTGTGTGGTGCAGTCTACTTGTGTGAGTGAATAACTTACTACCATTACAGGCAAAGCTTTAGAACTGTGTATGCATGGTATGACAGATATATAATATTATAGAGGTTAAGGGTGGTGAGAAGGTCGAAAGGTAATCTACCGATTTGTTTGCGGACTCGTTGCAGGAACTCTTATTCAATTTAATGTCGATTAAAATTTAAAGCAGAGCGTTGAGTAACGAACGGGAATTTCCTGTTTTCTAAATCATTATTTCCCAATTGAGTACCTATTACTCAGGTACAGTATGATGCAATCATGTAACTTGTCTACATTGTAAAGCAACATTATATGCTTGTAATCATATTTATTCTTAGGTTCCTAGTATTAATTCTGTGTACTATACATGGGGGAAATTATTTAAAAGTGTAAACAAAACCAAAACACGTCGATTGTTTCAATCCCAAATGATTACCATTATTGAAATTAGATAGAATTAATTAAAAGGTAGGCCTGTGTTGTTAGGAATGACGAAAATCTTTCTCATCAAGACTTATCAGTGGGGTTAATTCAGCATCCACACCTTTAAATGTCTTTAATTATTACTATAATTATTTTCTTAAATCAAATATTTTCTTAAATAAAATAATAGTGTAAAAATGAGAAAGGGAATGCTCCGATGGTTCGCGCATATGGAGAGAATGGATGATGAAAGAATGACGAAACAGATATACAATGACCAAGACTGTCCTATCTCGACCAAATAGCTCAGACATTGGCTGATGGGGGAGTCAAGAGCCTCCGAAACCGGCGT
>DWGJ01001310.1:0-20841 GCA_018246895.1 Aspitha aspitha aspitha
GAATGGAACAGACCCCGCCTTCGTCTTAAAGACAGTTGTTTTATGCCAAATTTCATGTGACACTCAAATATCCTTAGTTTCAAATCGTCGTTTAATACCATGTAGAATGATTTTAATCCGATGACATGTCTCATATTAGAACGCATCGAAGCCTAAAAACGAAATCAGTATTAAAGCAGGTGACATCATTCAACTATATTAAGGCCGTAGAAAAAATCACCCGCAATTTACATTTTGGTAGTACTACAGAAAATCGGCTCCTTTGAACAATTTTATTAGCGGCCGTAAATGTTAGACAGCCGCAGTTAAAACGTCACAATCTGACCGTAAATGAGCATTCGGTTGAGAAAGGAGTGTTTTCTTTAGCGCTCTCGAGTAGACTCCTCGTTATAACGAGACCGGTGGAAGTTTATTGTCTATTCATTCCGTTGATGAGGTTATTTTCTTTATCTCCTCGCCTATGACTAATCGCTATAATTACGATCTGTTATTTCGGTTCCTGTCGGATGCCATGTTATTTTAGTGGCCGGGAAGCCCTCGAAATAATTGAAACGGTCGAATTTTATTGTGCTTCGGTTTATTTAGGCACATTATCGCGAAATGCAGCGATCGTTAATTGATAGTTGCTGAATTCCTGCTCACTGGCTCCGAACAATGCAACCGAACGATTATACACGCTCCGTTTGTTTAAATTTGAAGCTTATGAAATCGCGCTCTAAGTAATGGAAAACGCGCGAGCCCCAGTCTACTCTTACGTGGAATTTCATATTGCGATCCTTGTCCTTTTTTTCTCGTTGGACATTAATTGCCGCTCGTCGGTGAGGAGATAAAAGACGGTGTCGAAGAGGGAACAAGATCGAATGAGGCATTCCATAGCTACGGTAGATTATTAAAAGAAGCGGATGTAGGGGTAAGTATTTTAAGAGGTTCCCGGCGCGAGCGGATTGAGATAAAGGAAATTATTAAGAGCTCTCTCGGACAAAAACGCCGTAGACGGAAGTTTGTTCGGCTATAGCCGGGGATGACGTATCGTGTTACTGTGCAGTAATAACTTGATGATCCGTGCGAAGGTTCGCGTTTTCCGTTTTTGGCCGAACGTTAAACTTATGTAACGCTGAACGCTCATTGAATCGTAATGCGATAAACGATTACAATTCGCTCGTAATTATGGACGATTTGTGGCGCCCGAACCGTGTTTGGTGCTCGAATTCGTGAAGGCGTGAAGAGTTTTTTCTGCGGCGCCGTGCGGATTGTTAATTACTTTCTAATGGAGAAGCCGCTAGGGCCGCAAGAACTGACAGGGTTCACATGCGCGACAATGGATTGAAAAAGGCATTCGATCGGCGCCGCGTGCTTTACAGTACTATTGTTTTGAGATTCGAAGCGGGCGTGACGTCATTGAAACGTTAATTTCCGCGAAATATAGGTATACCGTACGCGCGTGTATGAAATACGCTTTAGACGTACGAAGGTCTGTCGACACCGCCGCGAGCCGGCAAGATGCTACACTTTCATTTAAATTTTTGCTATTATTTAGAGCGTGAAACTATTTACGAAACATGCAAAATAACTAACAATCTCTAGAATTAGTTACGCCGTTGCTTAGTCTACTTGTTCCACAATAAAGACGCGAGTTTCTTCACTAAACGACACAAATACATTAATCAAGTACTTCATTGTCTTCACACATCACTCGCATCCGATTTACATAAGTTTTGGACAAAATTATTTTTTTTTACAACACATTCAAATTTGAAAGTAATCAGCATCGAAGTACAGGACGCGAAATAACCAGCAATTTGAATAATCAAACAGTAATTTTGATTTCGACACACACTATTAATGAGAGCCGTCGCTAAGTAACACGTATTCGCTGTTTTCGAACACGAAATACAATAGTGATTAAACTGCTAGATGCTTTTGATTTAATTAACCTTAATTAAGTCCAAGCACGCCAGTTCTTGTCGGTGTCTCACGGTAAAAAATGATAAAAACCGATGGTGCCAGCTACCGACATTAATTCCTTCCGGAGCTGGCAACGTTCTGAACATAAAAAAACATTACAAGGTGTCAATAGGTGTGGAATTATAATTTAGAATTTGGCATTCAAAATTTAAACAATTGAACGAGCAGATTATATTGTTTTTTTTTGTGTTTACATAGGATCAGGCCGATAATTGTCGAGTTATTGCTGTCACTTAAGGCGGCGCGGTGGCGTTTTTGTGCCCGATGCGGGCCGACCTTCGTCGAGCCTTGTGGGAAAGTGACTTGCCAAAACTCCCAGCCCATTCCGAGATACTCACGTTGAGGAAATATTTGTCCGACTACCACTATTAACAACAAATTACATTACCGGCGCGTTGGGATTATTATAGTTGTTGGAGCACCGTGTAATTGTTAACTTTGTTCGAAACAGAATTATCTATTGATAGGTTTTTATCGAAACAACTTCACAACAATGAGATGTAGACAATTTGTTGAGATAACAGACGTAACAATGCCGACGATGAGTAACGTCTAACGCAATACGGATCTATGTTTAATCCATAAAAAGTATAGTTCATGGCCGGCATGGTGGAGCACGAATGAGTTGCGCGCGCGCAGCTTAGGGCCTGCACATGCGCGGAAATACACTTTGACATTTGCGCACCAGCCATCTCTGTCTCGCGCGCGTAGCAGGTGGGTTCGTTTAATAACAATTGGTGTTCGATATTTTTTCGCGTTAAAACGTTTACATAACGGTCCCGTCACTGAATGATCCCGTTCATGCGCCGCGCAGTTTACACCCCCGGCTACGAGGGTGCAATTACTCCCCGGACCAGTAACCTTTCGTAAACACAACAATTTGAACAGCGGGTACGCGAGCCGTAATCCGGTCCTCACCTCAGTGACATCCGGACCGACTAACGGGCCTCGGAACAGTGTAATACAATATAAAACCTGTGATTTACAAACACAAATTGTTTAAAAGTAAAATGAATGTAGCTCCGCCGACCCGAGCGCTTGAATACAAATGAGATTTCTTTTTGGAGTGAGCCATCTCTTTCTTTAAACGCTGTATGATAAATCGTTTCTATGCGTCGTTAACTCCCGCGCCGCTTCACTTGTAATTTTACTGTTCGATGTTGTCAGTAATATTAATATTCTTGTGACCTATTATCGGTTAGGTCAGATCCACGTGCGAGCTTCGGAACCGATTTGTTTCATGGGGATACGTGATACAAAGTTAAGTCGCAGCCGCTTTTATATATTCCAGGGCTGTAACGAGATAGGGACCGTTAGCGCGCCTTGACTCGCGACCGACCGCGCCTCATGTTTCAAAATATTGTGATGCTGGCCACTGAAGAGTAAATTAAACGTTACAAAAAAACGGAGTTCATCTGAGGATTATTTGAGACATTCCCGTATATATCGCTAACGATATTTCGTGATTTGATGCCAATTGTGTAAAAATTAGGCCCATCGTCGCGAATAACCTCATTGCGAAAAAAACGAACGCCACAACGCTTAGGGCAGAATATTTAAATGCGGCGCACCCAAGAACATTCGTGACCGTACCTAGAACAACCGGTAAAGGTCGCGAACGATGCGTATGCCGTATATCCTCACGACTTTAAATTCCATTTGAGGCATATTGCCGCGGCATATGGGATATGTTTCGCCGCATCGCCTATCGCATGAGATGACTGGCATATGGCGCCAATTCGGCGGCTTTCGACTAAGCTTAACCTGTCACTGAAATTCGATAGACGGGGATTATTTCGCGTCGCTTTCGCTCAATTGATCGCGTCACAATGTCTGACTATGGAGGACTCTATGTGAATTTAAACAGGAAGCTTCAATTTAGCGCCAATTCAAATGGAATGATACTGCCAGTAGAAACCGGACGCGCATCCATGTTCGAAAAAAAAGTTTTTAAATTTCGACTATCCGCGTATTTCTCGTTCTACCTGCTCAGTTACCAAATGTCACGTTTTCTCCAGATGGTCCGAGCTTGTGCAAGCGATTGTTTGCTCAAACATTACGAGACGGTACGACATTTGAAGCGGGCCGCTAAACAAAACACAAACACATCTCCGAGCCCCAGTGTCCACACTGGTTCGTGTGTAAACTATAGACGATTCACGCCGTCGAAATAACCGTAACTAAGATCCAATTAAGATGTCCGTTATCCTTGGAATCGAGATAGATCTGGCCGCAAGTAAATAAATAACTGGTAATTACAATATCGAATCACGACTCCGGCCGGCCTCCGCTCTAATCGCGGATGAAGATGAGAACGCCACAACGAAGTCTAGCTAAAGTACGTCTAATAACACACGGCGGCCGCGCGGCGGGCAGCGACTTCATAATTAATTAAAAATGAGCCATTGAACGCTGTAATCGTCCCACGCACTGCCTCGTTAAATCATCGAGTATTCTTATCGTCATCGCTTCTGTCAAATTTGAATATAGAATCCCGTAATTTCTTTTTTACTATTATTTACGGGCGAACGAGATGCGTCGTAGTGGCCTTCGTGTGGATTATTGGAATTTGAACGTTGGTGGCAACGAACGTTGATTTATGGACGTAGGGTTGCTACTTAATGGTTCTTTAATGATGTATTGATTTTTTTATTGTTACAAAATATATTGAGCGATGTTTTAGTGGCTTATCTTGAGGCTTTTTAGAGACATTATCGATTAGGTGAACATTCGCTGCGGCGTCAGTAGAGTTCGTTCAGTAAGAATGTAACACTTACCGGCCACGTGAAGTCAAATGGGAAAACGATGGGGTTGCTGAATCCTTCCACGTTGAGGTTGGGCACATCCAAGGAGTTGCCTCCGAGCACTGGCGTTGTGATATCACCGAACGTACACGGCGAGGTGGTATCGATATTAGCTTGATAAATCTTGAGGCACACTCGGAATTTAGTCCTACACGGCGCCAAGCACGGCGCATCACTAATCGAGGAACCATCACAGCACTGTCCACTATTTAACCTACCCAATGAGTTCGTAAAACTTTTTATCCTAAGTTCGAAGGAACCAGATGTCAGCACCTGGAACAAGAAAAAAAAAATATGTATTTGCACAATTATTTATTAAGAAAATTGAATTTAATGTAATAAGCATCAGATTAAAAGCTTTCGTTTTCTTTTCTTTCTTTCACACCGGCTAAAAATTTCCAATTGAATTAACCGCAGGGTTCGTTCGGAATTGTTATTTGTTTAAGCCAATTTATCAACATCATATTGACAACGTAAATAGTGGGTCCGTCTATATAGCTTTCAACGGCCCGAGATGTGATGCTCGAATAAGCAAACTATTTGCACAACTGTACAATATGAACCTCGTTGAGACATTAACTGTTATTGGGTGCAACCCATATCCTTTGTTAGACTAACATTTCCCTGAGGTACAGAGTACAATGGTATTTATTACGTTACATATAATTTATCTTAGAATAAATCATACAAATTAAAGTACACTATTTCTATTATACAGTCAGTTAGATTTTTATTACTTTAGTAAAAAAGCTGTGCAAATATTGTTTGTTCGTGTCAACACTTCTAAGAAAACGAATCTGTTGATTCTCAAGCATAAAACTGTCGTTAAAAAGTGTGTATAATGTTGTATAAATAAATACGTCAATGGAACAAAACACAATCAACTCGTTTCCTTACATAGTGTAATAAGAATACACATACATTACAGTAATATAAAAAATAAACTTCAATATGTAAAATCACAGGAAATTGTAGGATTTGACTTCCGTTTGCTTTATAAGTATTTCGTACGTTCACTTTATCATAATTACAGGATGTTTATCGTCTCAGACCGCTTCTCGTGGCCGTATCAGGGATTAAACTCGTTTAAAATATCAGCACAACAGTCTCTAAAATCGATCTCGTTTAAACATTAACGGTTTGCCGGCCAGCCAATGTAGCACTGTTGGAAATGGGGTGCCCATTGGGGTTGTGACACCCCTACCGCTAAACTCGAACTCGTTTACGATGAATGACAGATTATGTTCCAGTTTTTGTCACTTTCTCTCATTCTATCTGTTTTGGGTACTTTTCGCCCCCAGCATTGTTTTAAACGATATTTTTTTTGTGAAACTGCGATCGCTTTAACCCTGTTGACGTGTAAGTGGCCGTCATCAGAATGATTCGAATTCTTATTTTTTGTTGTTATATGAATAATAATAGCGAGTTGCTACCCTTTAGGTTCTCGCATCTAGGGTTGACAACGACATATTGTTTTAATTAACGGATCAATAAAACTACAAATTGAATATTTTATTATGCAAATTTTAAAAACAATAATAACAATTAAATATAACAAGTAATAGTAAGCTATTAAGCTAATATTTTTAAATGATAGTGTTTTCATTGGCGTGCAAAAAAAAGTTTTGCTAATATTGCAGTAGGATAACTTGGCAGCCCTGAGTGCAACCCTTGCTAAAGAATGTGCAGTTGTTCGCATGTGGGATCAACTGGTCTAGCAATGCATTAGGGAATATGCAACTCTTTGTAAATAATACCACCTTGTGTTAACCGACGGACAGTGTCATCTTTATATACGTCTTTTTGTTTGTTACACGCGAGAAACATTTTTTATAGTTCCGCTTTTTTGGTGTAGTATGTGTCTTTTTAAGGATATTCGATGTTGTATTTCAGTTTTAATTAACTCACTCGGCGTTTTTGTTTTGATAAGGTACGGTTTTATTGTTATTAATTAGTTTCAAAAGTAATGTTAGTGTCCATTTACATTCTTTTCGTCATTTAATATTAGTATATTAACAATGATTTAGTGCCAGATAGTAAATAGAATATTTGAAAAATATATCTAGAATTGTTAGAAGGTAGTTCAAATGATTAGAAAAAAAGGTATTTTAATATGGTATCGTGTCCATTAATACACCCGATCTTCGAGGAATAAGAAAGAAGAAAAAAATTCTTTTTTCGAAACTTCAAGTTATTATAAGGCATCGGAAGGAAGTGGTAGGTATTAAGTTATGGTGAACGTCTTAGCGAATCATTACCGGCCGAGGTGTCCCGTGGTCATGTACGGTAAAAAATATATATATTATTTCCTGTGCTTTCCGTCAAACGATTTATTAAGTAGTGTAATAAAACTGTACATATATCGAACGGATGTTGGAGGAAATTGAACATACATATTGTTGGACGCAAGTAAACGGTAAACTGATATGTTTTATTATTGTTTCATTAAATTTCTATACAAGAGAGAGAGAGAAAAAAGGTTGAGAATACTTAGCGATTTTGTGTAATGCCAATTATCCAAATTAATTACATCAGCGTGGAAACCAACAAATAAACTAATTAAGAGGAACAATTAAATGTTCCCACGTTCAATGAACTTGCCTCTGAACTTGTCAAAAGTTTTGAAAAAGAGAAAAGCAAAAGAACAATGATTCATTCAACGCTTATCTATAAAGCAGACGGTAGGTCTGTGGATTTGAAAAATTAACCACAGTTTAAACAAAGGCTCGTGTAAAAAAGACACCAGATTTCTACCAACTTCCTGCCTTCGTTAGGGGTTGAATTCACCTCTCATACGCGCAAAACTACTCGCCTCTCGCTTCAAACGCTAAAAAGAGAGCAGGACAGAATCTTCTCCACGTGGTTCAGGTAGGAGCGGAACAAAAAAAAACGCTCCAAAAACATACGGGCACACTAAACATCCTTTTTTTTGTAAACTTGATGTATTGTTTATAGAGGCAGTCATAGTAGCACAGATTATGATAAATTGCGGTTTACAGATCTCAACAACTTTCACGATTGTATAATTAAACTCTTCCGTTTTAATGATAAAGCTTTATAACATATTAAAACATGTCAATTAAAAGTTTACACAAATGTAAATGTAGAAGGCGCGAGCCGTGTGCGGTCGGGCCGGGCCTCAGGGCGACCACAAATTAACAATTAAATAATACTTACGGACTACTGTATAAATTTTATAATATCCCCGGGCGATTTGACGCGATGAATCTCTGATTGATGTTAGTTCGACTTTTAAAAGGCGCTTAATGTGATGTTCAACTCCATTTGTTCTAAGTCGACGAGCAATCGAACTCATCTGTCCGTCAAACCTCTGTATACATTCCACTAAACATTAAAATAAACATATCCAAG
This sequence comes from Aspitha aspitha aspitha, assembly GCA_018246895.1. Taxonomy (NCBI): domain Eukaryota; kingdom Metazoa; phylum Arthropoda; class Insecta; order Lepidoptera; family Hesperiidae; genus Aspitha; species Aspitha aspitha. Next base: position 8,142 of record DWGJ01001310.1, read on the forward strand.
TAACATCCAAAGCGACATTAATGCGAAGTAATAAAATTAGAAGATGTAAAATAAACAGGAAACATTCCGTGAGAACACCAAAGATGTCTTGTTTGTGCGTTTAAATCAATTTTCTGGCGACGGTTTTCGGTTATCAATCGCGTAGGAAACGTCTATTTACTTATGGTCCGCGTATGTGCGTTGAGTAATGAATTAAGCTACGCGTGTAACTCATTTATTTAACATACGACTTTACATTTAATGCATTCGACGTCGACTCGTGAACATCAATAGTTTTTTTCTCCTCTTTTTTCACATTCGAAAGCAACGTTGCTGGCACGTAACATTAATTGCGCCGACGCAAGCTCAACAAAACCGTCCAAATTGATTTCGAGTACCTAATCGCCTATCTCACAACACAATCTCCGTTAACATATCGCCTTGCATTAATTCCAATCATTTTAATTAAGGCGCAATATCACCATCGCTGTACACATATTTTTATCCTAAATTGCTTTGTCACTGTGATTTATGGGGATACACTGCATGCTGTTAAAAAAGTTTTTCACGTTTATTATTGTTTTAGACTTAGGGGTATATATCGCACAATGAGCGGCCGGCCCAGTTAAGGAGTCATAATGCGAACATTATTGTATGTAAGTAAGGCAACAGAGTAAACACTCGTCCAGTGGGCAGGTTGAGCGCAGTCTAAAAATAACTCAAATAATGAAACACACAGGGGAATGTTTTTCATCTCGGCCGTTATACGCGCGCGAAATGTGTTAAAATAAACACCCAAACACAGTCTTATTTTATCGCGACGATGTGGCCACTGCATTAAATTCGCAATTAGACATTTATATTTGGAATTCTCGTCTCCGTATGATTTTTTTTTACACTTTATTTCATTGGAGTGCGTAACGTATTTTCGCGCAGACAGCGAATTTAAATAGATGATTAAGTGTCGGAGCGGTTAATAGTCGCGAGAATTGTTGGCGGTCAGCCGTTGGATACAGCTGATGAATGGGCGTTCATCCCAATTGGTATCCAGACCTCGCGTTTGGGTGTAACTAGTTTCAATGGACCGTTGGACGCATGCCGTGTTCGCGACAAAGGGCGTCTCGTTTCCGAGGAACGTCACCGCACACAAAATAAAAGGACACTCGTTCGTCTTAAAGCGAACAAAACGCTCTGAGATTCGTCGTTCGCGCGACAAAAGTCGCAATCTCTTTGTGTTCTCGCGTTAGTTTCGCTGGCAGCTGCGTCCGTATAAAAGAAACACAAGATCTATGAGTGGAATTCGAAATTAACGGAGGATCATGAGCGGGGAAGGTAATGGGCCCGGCAGATTGCCGGGAACGTATATGGTGAGCGCATAATAAGGTATTTTGCGGTTATTTAAGCGCGTTGCACAAGCGAATTGTGATTTCGTGCGTCGGTGTTCGGTACGCTATGATCCGAGTCGTGTACTCGCTTCGCTAGTATCGTATCTTAAACCAGATCTCGCTCGGATTGTTACAGGGATTATACGTGTGAACGTATTGCCGGTGGCCGACACGGAACTTATTAAAATACCTCCGTGCTGGCGTACATGAAAGAATTTTAACAAGATAAAAGAATAAATATTTCGTTCGGTTATCTCTCGCGCCTATGCCGACAATTTGTCTACACACAATACAACTGATGGACAGGTTTAGTGAATTGAAGTAGCCTCATACATTTGATTGTATGGCACGTGGACAACAGTGGCGCAGCCAACAGAACAATGGCGTCATTATAAAAATGTCCAAATTCATATTTTTTGTAGCAAGTTCAAATCGCGAACGATTTTTCTACAGAAAAAATTGCGGAATGTTTCTTACTACTGCTATTTAAAAAAGGTTTTTTTATTTTCATAAACAGTTATGTGAAAAGTTATTGGGAATAAAGTAAATAATTAAAGGTTTAATTAAAATTATGAAATTGATGGACATTTTAAAATCTACACTTTGAAATCTTGCGAAAACATAATTACTTCATTGTTCTGCTGGCTGAGCGAAATGTTATTATACATATTATACCTACTTAACGTTGCGTTTGATTCTTACGTGAAAATAGTTTTAGCAGAGCTATAATCAACTGCACACTCTATTTCCCTGCAACGTTATGAAACAGCGTGTGCATCAAACCTTTATTTCTAATACAGTGCAAATTGCGTACCCACAAGTCTTTTTTTCTATACACATATGCCAGTGTTGTTTTATATTGTTTATCATTGCTGTGTTACCACATTTATGTTCGCAAATTGTTTTTAAATTGCATTTTAAAGGTGCTACTGAAAACTATTATGGTGCTTATCCTTAAATGGAGCCCTTTAGTGCGTGAAATAAACATTAAATAGTTATCAATTTAAGCGTCGCCTACACGCGCTAATTAGTTCTTGCAGTAAACTTTTACAACTGTCGTCTATGGCCTTAACTTGCAACCCACAGTGACTCGACTCATCTCTTCTCTATGCCCGAAGCATTGCATTGCACAACCTACGGTGTTGCTAGCATCGCTGACACATTTACCCAATTCGGAATTTAATAATTTAGACAAGCCTCACTAAACAATGGGACCTTAAATTAGAAGGTTACCGTTGTATTACCTACACACAAATCGGGCATGCGATAAATTACGAAATTGTACAAGCATTCCATGCAACAATTAATTATCAATGCGACTATAATTAATCAAATTTAACCATTCTAAACATATATAACCCTCCAAAATTTCCCACATTCTGTAATAAATAATATGAATTGATGCACATAACATGTTATAGAAGTGTTATATTTTTTATCATAATTTACCAATTTAGTCACGAAATCGAGCAAAGAAAAATCACAATAGTTTTTATAAAGATTGCCACCAGTATTGTTTTGCTGGTCCAATTATCCGATCGAATCACATCTAAACTGGAGAGAAACAACGCGTGTGTTTATAAATAAAACATAATACCGACTTCCCTCAGCATCCAGTTTGGCGACATTGCGTAATCTGATCAATGGGAGCCGTGTTTTTACGGCATCGGGAATCAATTAAACGTCCGGTTGCGACGAAAAGGAAATATAAATTATTTTAAAAAGGTTGCGATCAAAAAAAGAAATGGCAGACATCAATCTCATTTGAAGAGCGTGACTGCCACGTCGTAGGCACAATGGTTTCGTCATTTGTCAATCAACACAAAAGAAAATTGGAGATTTAAATCTATTAAAGATAATATATTTATTGTTGTGCAGTCTGCATAGGATCTTAATAGTGTTTATCGTGTTTAAATCTTCGGTTGGCTTTCCCTTAACAATGGCGGTGACGCATATATTGCGTTGGGATCACAATCGGCCCATTACAAACTCATCGCACAATACATCCCAAACTGAAGTTTCACATAGTTAAGCAGTTAAAAACTGACGATTATACAGATTTCGTGTAAGGAGTTCTCAAATAATTGAGTCGGTTCTCATAGAACAAAACCGCCTCGGACAATGGACGAAATTATAACAGGGCTAAATGGTTTCACATACTTAAATGCTTATTGCGAGTAACATGACATATGACGATTAATTATTATTATTGTGCTTTTGTGAAAATACGTGCGACTGCACGGTAAATGACCGGTTTTGGAGCCGAATCGACTGTTGCAGCCATTAACATGATTGCTGAGAAAGAAGCAGAAGCAACATTGTATAATGTCACCCATTATTGTTTGTTAGGAATATAAAGTAAAATCCATTCGCCGACTTATATCAAGTGGGCTACGCTGCTATGGAATATATATTGCTTATTTACTCACATGTACAGGTGCACACAAAACTAGTTGCATACTCGGGCGGTCTTATCAAATGATTTCTTTGAGAAAACTTTTGGTAGTTTATTTATTAGAGACAGGTGTAGCGGACAGATGGCACGTATAATATACCTAAGCGTCTAAGTTGCAACCGTACGATACTTGCACACGGGCGAGCAGCGTCGACCAGCTGAGAGCGTTTTAATGGCGATTTGAGCAATAAAAGTGCCAATTAACGCTGCCAGCTCCGTGCAGTGATAACGAACCCGGCTTCAAACTTAAATCATCGGCCGGCAATTAGAATTCGTGTGCGCGCGTAAATTATGAAAAAGCAGATGTTAGGGGTCTCAAGAGGAGCCATTACGGGCGCTCGCACCTGCTTGCAATGTGGGCCGCGGCGGGCGCCGCACGTAACGAATGCACTGAAATACAAACCTATCGATTATATCACGAATCGCAACGCAACAACGCACCGCGTCCACGTTCCGCGCCAGCTTCGACACGCAATGTCCTAGATATGGCGCAGCGGGCAGGCGCCTCGCTCGACAATCTCACCATTAATACAGTAATGTCGCAAACCGATAAAAATTGCTGCCCATTCGCGGGCCTCTGTGTACCCGCGTGTACCTGCCGATTTTAAACTGCCTTATCCTTGATCGGATCAATTTCTCGGGGCGAGCGCATTATAAATTGGCCTTCGGTGAATTATTTGTATAAAATGGAAATTGGAAATTATTCGGTTGCGGTTTCGGGCAGACGTGTTTCCGACGCCGCTTCCGATCGCAAGAGGCGATCACGCGATACGATCGAGCGAGCGAGTGGAATCAATATGCATCGTTAGCGAGTTACGAACGGAAAAAAGGAAAATGGACAGGCCGAGCCCTGCGGATGTATCGGACGTTGTAAGTAGCGGAGACGGCGATGGGTGGACAATTACATCAATGCACGGCGTCGCACGTACGCCCCGGGCGACGCGAACCAGTCCGGGACGCCGCTGTAAAACACCCGTTTTTTATTGGAACAACGCGACTTCATTCATAATGTATTATAGCGCCTTGAAAACACGCACCGAGCCACGAATAAATCTATAGGATATCGCAGCGAGTATAGATGCCACGACCGTATTTAGAATTAGGTGCAGAGGTTACATGCAAAAATGAAAACGATAATTATTTCCGCGCAAATTTTAGATTAGCTGTGACTTGAAATACTTTACGACTTTATTTTGTATTTCCACGCAAATAATACCAAAAAGTACAAACATTATTTGTTAACAGAACGACCGAGACAAATAACAGTTATTATTAATGGAATTTATTCATTCATTACGCGAGTCACCTGCATGTACGAGAATGGAAAGGAAACTTAATAAACTGTATAAAACCATCTCGCTTTACATACATGTAAAACATAGGTACGCGTAGTTTATAATTAATTGACATATTGTCTGCGGTAATTTCACTGCATCCTGTCGCCGCAAAAAACAATAACAGAACCGCAATGGACAGCTAAAAGTTCACGAAAATCACACGATAAGGTGCCTACGAGATGAAGTCCCGACACACCGGTTGCACACATCCACACGTTTATAATAAGCGTGTATTTGTGTTTGTATCTTGTAACGGTACATGCCCGAGCACATTAATAAATGTACTACGGTTGCGCTAACGCATGGGGAGTGTTTCCCTCTGGCGAATTCACCATTGAATTGGGGCCGATGACGTCGCGGGAGTGTACAAAATCATCGAACGGGTAATCCGTTCAACTTTTACTAGCCCACATTTGACCTGGACATTTTCGTGAATGACAAGACAATTACTTAATTGTTACATTTATTGAGGTTGCATTATTCAATAAATTTAATAACAACGCGTAGGATCCATCTATTGGTAAAGCAGGCATCGGAGTTTCGATCAAGTGAATCATCCAAGTTTCATTCCGATGCTTATTGCCAATAAAAATAAACAGTCTGTTTCACGATACGCATTGATCGTAATATTAGTTAATAATCGAAATATTACTTGTATGTTTATACAATTTTGAAGTTCATGAAGTTTTAAAGTCCATAAATTCATTGAATACAAAGAACAGTAGATGCATATTATATTGTTTAATATGACCTTGTGTTGTAAAGAAAAGTTTACTAGTTTAAAACTTTTATTTTCTTTTTAACTTTTAAAGATTACGTGACACGAAGGCATCATTTAATTTATTTTCGTTCTAGCGGATTTAAGTAAACATTGCTCACCTATATTATGTAGGTAGGCGGCGTTTGAGTAATAAGTATTATTAGGTCAAGAAATTCGTACGCAATAATAGCATCCACTTACGACCTACCCTTGGTGTAAGCCAAACCGCTTGACCTGTACGTAGATCAATGACCCCTATCCAACTCAAATTTCGACTCTTCATTTTTTGACTTATTATTACTATAGTTACTGGAAGTTTGTTTAGCGACTATTGACGGTCAATAAACAGTGTTAGCGCACTGGACCGGACTACTAACCCTGCCCGAAATATCGCGCTTCGAGTCCTTTGAATCGGCTTGTCTGCAAGCTATTCCCGGCGAGCGAGGACTGTCGTGGAGTAGTCCTTTTGGGAATCCATTTCATCGCGAAGCCTCGGAATGCATCTAATTTTAAACGAAGAGGCTCGCGACCTAGCTGACCCCGCGCGCCGCCCGTAAAACCTGAACTTTATAACTATGTACAAGAGCGTGTTTGCCGGGTAAACGTATCGAACACACACAGGCGCGACTCCGGACGGCTCGGGCCGGTCACGACTCGGCTAACCTACACCCTCTCCACTATCCAGGACGATCTAGGGAGCTCGGACTCCGCCACGCTCGTGGGAAAGTGAGTGTCGTGCGGACGGAGCGGCCTCGAACTCGCCGGCTCTCTATATGCGAACCAACCACTTTGCGCAACGTAAACAAACGGGGTTCGCGGTTTTGGTGTCGGTGGCGGTGCCGTACCTGGGGCAGAAACCCTAGCAGGGCGACGAGCACCGCGGGGGCGCGCATGCTGGCGCGTCCGCTAGCGGCGCCTGAGCATACACGGGAACGGGAGCCCGTCAGCACTCGACGACGGCGGATAAGTAATCCATCACTTGCACATGTCTGCACTGAGCGTTTCACTGCGAGTCACACAGCACTAGAGGTGTCACTGGTCGCGCTCATCGGCTTCGGGAACCGGTCGGGTATCGTATCGTGCACTACGTTTGAAACGCGCGCGTGCGGCCGGCGTGTCGCAGCCGTAGTTACGTGTGATCGCGGCGGTGCGTGACGGCGGACTGAGGGCGGGTGGAAGCCGCGGTGCGGGCCGCGCACACCTGGCGACGCGGCGCTCCCGCTAGATGGCGCTGCGCGGCGCATCTGCCGCCGGCCGCCCCCCGCTCCTCGCCTGCCGCGCGCCCTCGACCAGAAAATACACGGAAAACAGCCGTCCGTCTTTTGCTGAACGTCGCGAACACGTGCTCATAGTAATGCTGTAAAAACAGCGAAAAAGAATCGCTATGCGGTTTCTCATCAACTATCTCGAATAATATGGTGACTACAATGAAATATTAAACATGTAGGTCCCTAAAAAGTTTTTAGATGTTACTCGGGCAAACTATTCTTTGAAATTTTATTATAATAATGCTTATTTAGGGAGTAAAGTTGCTATTAAACATATTGGGTAAGTGTAACATAATCGTATAACATATTTAGAAACATTTAGTTTCCGAGATTTACATTTAAGAACTACTAACATACTTTAAAAATATGCAAACTCAAGTCAAGCAAAATTTCATTTAGGTCTTTCCATGAAGTTAATCATTGCTAATACACGTGTCGATATAATTGAACATGCAACTTTTATTATTAAAATTTAATAGTTTAATTATTGGCAGAGAATACTTTTGGATTACGCTAATAACTTACCTTGATTCATTTATTTCCGAACGTAATATTGCGTGATAAGGGTGCGTTCACGTATGTTAATTTTGAAATCCTAAAAATTATATTATTTGCAGCTGCTTTCTGATAAGTGCTGCGAAGTGATAAACATATTCATGAGCCTTCAAAATGCCCTCGGCGGTGGTATGATCACAGGTTGCTTTTTTTAGGCCTTCGGGCTAAAGAAATTCTGGTAGCATCGGAGATCGAAGTATGTAGGTATATTGATTAAATTTTCGGCTGATAATTAGCACAGACGGAAAGGGGTAATTTAATGTTCAATATGTAGGTACAAGTATTTTTATCACTAAATCTACGATGAATAATATGAATATTGATTTAATATTTGCAAGTAAATTATTCATTTGGCACCATTTTGGTTTTTAACATACCCTACATACTGGGAAAATATTCCCATACACAGGGAATCTTCTAGAAAATTTTAATAGGTACGTAATATAAAAAATGTCTTAATACGAATGGATACAATTGCTTCTGATTAATAACAACGCAATAAAAAAAAAAACTTTTTATAACTAGATTTAAATAGTCTATTTGCATTCGTGCAACATCGTACGTGGTCGGTAGAATTCGTAATTTGTTCAAAATATCTATCACAAAATCTGGAGTCAAGGCAAGGCATTTGAGCGAAGTAAGTCACGTATGAGCTATACCTAGCGGCGACTCAACTTTTATTGGTCGTTGAGACCACGCCTATGCATTGTAGGTATTATGACGTTGCACGTATGTTTCAATTGCAATATAATTTGTGGTAATCCTATTTCGGAGACGGACATTTATCAATTATTATTAACAATTATAGTACAAACGAATTGGTGAATAGACCAGTAGTAGTAAGTAACTGCTCGGTGTTTATCGACACGATTTTGTGTGGCGGTGTATTTCTTGCTAATCTGTGAAAGGTCTACTTATCTGTGACCTTTTTTGCCCGATTGTTACAATTTATAATGACCTTATATAAAATTAGATTTCACGAGAACTATTAGTATCTACAAAATATTTCTTTGAAAAAATCTAGTAGGAACATGTTAGATTCACCAAATCCGCAAAGATTCGCCGATAAAAGAAATCATATTTTATGATCTCTTAGTTAAGGGAGCTGTGGTCTGTATACATAAAAAATGTTTATACTTAACCGGTTTTCCGGTTTGAGTTTGACAACATTCGTTTTTACGGTTTACTTATAAGTTTATTATTACATAAACATTGAATTATGCCTATATTAAGCCTGCTGAAGCAACTATGGTCATGGAGGTCGTAGTTTTTTGACCAACATTGATGCATGACAATGTTTGTGACGATATTCTTAGGAACTAATTCTACGATTATTTCAAACGGAAATTTGTCACATGACACTAAGATCAAAACAAAATCTGTCGATCCATACGGATTCCCTTTGTATTATAAAAAATCTGTAATTTCAACGATTATTTGAACACCCTTTGAAAATATCATTGTAGAATTCCTTTACTTTATTGTATTATTGTATACTAATCGTAGAATTTCTCATAATTTCAATGTTTATTGAAACACGGTGCATAGAATATTAAAACTAAATTATAAATCGTAACCCGCATTAAAACATCGTATCTCATGTACTAGCGGTTTATCCACATAATAAATGTCAATTTATAGACACACATATACAGAGACGAGTTAAGGGTAATAAATATGTAAATTGTTGATTAACATAAATTTAATAAAAACAGCTCGTGTCCAGTGAGACCACGCCCTAAGTCTGCGTTCATTTACCCTGTGCGATTATGATTCATTAATTGAAATATGTACGTAAGTAATATAATTTTTTTGTGCAAATTTTGTGACAAATTTCACCTAAAACCAACACCGTTTTTATTTATGTCACAGACAAGAATACAAGTTTTTCGACAGATAACTAAACGAATGTCAAATAATTAATAAAACTATTCTGATGGACGGGTCATGGTGCCTACATATGTATTGGTCAAAGACATAGCACTAGAAAGTGACTGGCCTTGAAGAATCTTTTAAGACATTTTTCCGTAATCCCTTAATTACGTCATATAAACTTTTAACTAAGTATATAAGTATAAGCATTGGGAGTCACCCCAGACGTAACTTTCTCTTTAAAGGATTATATCATTACATTTAAATTTAAACGGTCATTACGCGGTGTTAAACAGCGGTTTCAGACAGAAATTTGAAACCAAGGGCGTTTGAATGAATGTTACATGAAATTTGGCATACAAAAACTGTCTACGTGATTTCAAATAATTGTCTACACTGTTTTAAACCGCTGTTTAATACCGTGTAACATAGCTTTTATAAAGGTATAAGGGCTGCAATGACCTTGAGAGGTCGAATGTTCGAGGATGACCTCCTTCGCAAAAGTTGATTGACCTCACATGAGAAAATATAATAAACGACCTCACTAACCTACAAACGTAATATTCGTAATGCCGCGATATAAATAGCTTTACCTGAACTGATATATGTCAAGACCTCAATAGTAAAGTTGTACGAGTGACCCAGAAAGTGAAATGGGTGCGGCCATTTTGTAAAAAAAACTCCGCATTCAAACATGGAATTCGACGAATACATATTCACGTTTTATCATTAAGACTATCATTCTTATTAACACCCGATACTAACTGAAGTCACACAGTCCCTACAGCCCTGTTAGGAGTCCTTTGCAGGAGCCTATGGGGGGCAACGGCCACTTGTGACTGCTGCTTACTCATTTGAATAAGTCAAATAAAAAAAATCATGATCTTCAAATCGTCTTGTTGTTCCACTAACTATTTTTATTGTTCCATTATCAACAACTCTTTTTAGTGTTTCGTCATCTTCTAGTTTTTTTATTGGAAACGGGACTCATCTCCCTATAAGATGTTTACAGTTCTGTAATGCTGGACAAATGCAGTTTTGGACAGGAATGTATGGCAATCTCAATTAGCTAGTCTACCACCACCATTCATTATTTGACTAGAACATATATATTAAAAACACTAAGTTACAGAGTAAAAATAACAGTGTTTCGAAAAAATATATTTGTCTTAGAATAGGTCAGACATCGGTTGATGGGGGCGTCAAGAGCCTCCGAAACCGGCTTGTATGCATGAAGATAGTGATGCTATAAAGTAGGTATATAATATATTCTGAACCTTTGTGAAGTCTACCAATTCGCACTTGGCCAGGCCACTATGAGAGGAAACCTGGTCCAGCAGTGGACCAATAAAAAGGTTTGAACAACAAAAACATGTATTTGCATGTATCTGACGCATGTGCATTAACAGCTATTCTGAATGCAGTTCGTTCAGACGCATTCGGTATCGTATGAAGCGGTCCGCGAAGGTTGTGTAATTGCTATTCATTGTTGTGTTATCAAACTAGCCGACCTTCATCTGTCTGGATCTCGTTAACGTTATCAGACGGAAACATTGGTTGCCGCTAATTTGAATCAACGGTTCCGTACATTTCCAGGTACAGATTATATTTTTGTAGCAGAAACGCTTATACATTTCAATGTGCGCTCGAATTCCCATTTACATTTAAATTGCTGTCCCGGCAGATTTTGTTATGCCCTTTTTGATTTTTAAATATTGCTATTATTTTATTCATACAAACATTCTCCTAACAATAACGAACACGTTAAAGAAAGATTTATCCAATTTGATGCAGTCGTTTGGAAGTTATACGCGTACCAACATTTCGGTGATTCATTTATATATTATGTAGATAATATAGTTATTTATTAGTATCACACATTCAAATTACGTAGTCATAAGTAATAATAATTAAATAAAGCTTAAATTAATTTGTTAAATTTGTACGCCGTACAAGGCAATATATGGATTGATCTAATAACTGTGTAGCACCTTAAATGTACCCATAATGCAAATAAATGACTTATCTTATTTTATCTAAATATAGGTGATTTTATTTAGCTGGTGAATTTTCATAGGTTCAGAAAGACCATTTTACCGATTTTCATGAACGTAGTAAAATGACAGCGTATACGCATTGTAGGTACTTTATTGCATCACTTTCATAACGACCGTGCGACAATATTCCGCCGCTCTTTGGAAACCTTTACGTCAATCACATTGAAAATTTTGATCTACTCACATCACCTGTAGCGTGAAATGTAACGGAATACGCACGTGTGATTACAGAAAGACGAGTTACACGTTTATAGACATTCCAATACTTAATTGTTTTTATACATAACTAGTTGACATGACCACGCGTTACCGTGGTGATATATGTTAAATCACATAATAATATGTCAAATGTGTCACAATCCCGTACCATGATGTCCGACTAAGTGTTGTCCTATAAGAAAACATTGATTTTGCAAAAAAAATAAGATTATCAATTGAGATAAAAAATATCCTATCTTTTAAGTTGGACCAAACTATAGATATCTACAGAATTTTATTGAAATCGGTTCAGTGGTTTCGGAGATTACCGCAAACGAACATGGTGACACGGGATTTTTATATATACATATTAGAGAGATATAAGATTAACTTTCGACGATAATCCAATATAAAATTATCTCTATATATAAATAAACGTTATAGAAAGATATTCCAGTATTATTCAATGTAATACGAATGTACGTTTAAATGTTAGTACGGAATGCCGATTCACATTCTGTGTCAGGGCTGATGATTTGAGGAAGCCACGTTCATATTAGGCGTGGTTGTGGGTGTGGTGATTCTTTGTTTTACAAAACTGGAATGTTGCTATTGTTTTTTTCACGCGAAATTATTTAATTGGTAGTGGATACCTACAGCCATTTTTGTATTTACTGAACTTCTTTCTTATTCACCGTTTTTGATTTAGTTGCATAAATCTGGCTACGACAATCGGTTTAAGTAAGGATGCAAATACTCGAAACAGATATACAATGCGCGTGTTGACGGACGTAGGTGCCAGGGGAGACCAAGACTGTCCTATCTCGACCAAAT
>DWGJ01001311.1:0-20838 GCA_018246895.1 Aspitha aspitha aspitha
ACGCCAGGTCCCTTGCGGGGTAGGCAGAAAGCAGCGAGTGCCAAATATCCCTGTCCTTACAAACCTGCCGTGCTTCAAATACATTCATCATTCTCTTCATGCATACACGCCGGTTTCGGAGGTACATATACTTGTGTTTAAAACATTCCATTATAAAGAAACGAGAGAGACAGCAGCAACAATTTCCCCGGGCTGCGTGACATTGCAGATGTCGCGGAAGGCTCAGTATTGCATGCCTATTCATGAGATGACGGCTGCGCTGCACCACGCGGCACAGCCCCGCCGCATTTGAATAAATACAATTAACTTGTTTGTTTTACTCGGCCCGTCACGCCCCGCCGACCCAGCCTTCCGCCGCGCGACACATTCCTCACCACAAACTCTCCCTCGCTCCACCGTTTCCGATGGCGATTGATGGCGTAATTGAAAACTATTTCGCAGCCAGATAGTATTCAAATTGCGGCTAATGGTAATATTCGGCAGCGGACGGCGGCGCGGCTCAAAGGCGCGAGATGACCGCGCCGCACTGCACTGTTATTATCTCAACACCATCGCGCTCTCACCTAACCCATTCCTTTTTTACCAGACGCCTCCGTCTCCTTTCTTTCCTATCCGCCAGAGCGGGACTCGCACACGTTTATACTAAACTCGTGTTGAGGGCGTTTCCTCGACGATTTATCATTTAGCGTTGCCTACAGACATTATTTGAAACGCATTAAAATCGCGGTTGTGGAAAATTTGTCGGCATCGGAATTAGTACGGCTCTCCGAGTACATAATTTATCGCTTAAACCACATCCGGCGTGCGGGCTGTGATGGTCCTAATTAGAAATTCATCGACGTTGATGATCAGCCTACTAATATTGATTCGTCTCGCTCCAACCAAAGGTACTTCATTTAGAGAAAAGATCAAAAGTCCACAGATTCTAAATGTTTGCAAAGTAAAGATTTCTTTCCATTTTTGGATCGTATAAGCCGGATATTTATTAACATTGGTTTGATTAAGCAATTGCCGTACAAGTTAAATAACGTGCCACGACTGTCAGTGTACAAGAGCAACGCGTGGAGAGCAAGCACCGGACGGCGCTGACCGGTGCCCTGAGGAAGCAGTCACGCGCGGCGTGAACACGTGATGAATATGTATCGGCAGGCCTCGCCGGCGCCTTGTAATTTGAGCCTCGCCGGTAATTATTTACGTGAGAATGGGCCGGTGCCGCCCCGCCCCGCAGCCTCGCCGAGACGAATCGTTGATTGCGAACGAGCCAAGATGCCGCCGCCAGATTGCTGCTCATGCTCTAGTGCCCAGCACCGACGCACTGCCACCAATCGATGCAATACGAGTTCGTATGCCAACTGTACACAAACTACGAGTACACCGCAATAAACAATCACTTAACGTTCTCAATATAGGTACTTTTAAACATATAATTCCGAATTGAGGATGTCTGATTGTCTTGTAGTCGCTGTTACAAAAATAGGACATTAAATACTCAAGGTCCCTGTAGGTACTAAAATATTAAAATAACGATATAAAACCTATAAATCACATCTTATTAACACGGCAATTTAACACGAAATGAAAAATAAGTGGAACGAAGCAACGGTTCTGAGATGTAAATTATTTTTATCTTTTGCAGAAAAGATACCTGGTGTTGGAGTGATGACGGTTGTTTTGACTTATACTGACACTTGCGTGTAAAGAACATTTAAATTAGGGTTACCATCAGCGATGCAAATAAATGCTCGACAGCTATAATTCCATACACAAAATTTCTAAATTCCAACTAATAATAATATAATGCTAGCCTATTTGTAATAAAAAAAAAAAAAAAAAACTTTTTTCTATGCTAGTTACTATTACCATTTGATGTTATGTTATCACTGCAGCCCATAATCATATTCAGTGATCGGTCACTTAAGTTGCAAATAATTTAAGTTGCAAATATGCTTAAGTTACTCCCCTTACTTAAAAAGTATCCTTATAACTACATAATTCCAAGTAGATTTAGTGTCTGAATTCTGCGGGCCTAATATGGTACGTATCATATCACAGTATGACACACACACACACACTCATAATTATACATGTATCTTACTGTACTTATTCAAACTAAATAAAATTTGTAGAAAAGTCTCATTTTTTTTATTTTCATTTTAATAATTTCATTTTTGTTTTATTTAAAGATTGTGAGAAAATGAACTGTACAACTGATAATGCATAGTTCTTAGCTAATCATCCAATAAACGATTCGAATTGAGAATCCTGACCTTTTTGCGACACAGATATAATCGTTATAAAACAAATGGATATTTTCAAATGCATAACTGGTGAAACTACATACAAAAAGTCTACGCTGGTATACTCGAGCGATAAGTTCGCAAAAATATAAACTGTTTATTTTAAGACATATTATCGCGAATTTCGACAAAATATCGTTTCGCGTTAAAGAATCGATAACGTCCTGAGCCTCACGCGATACCCACCTTAATTTAAAAATGGAACGTTGGCCTTCTTTTAACTGTAACTTTTGACTTGTTTTGTTTAAAACGTTTTAATTTCCTCGAAACGTACACAATTAGCTATCTTTACAAAACCTAGTTTTTGTTACAGGTTAATATACATACATAAATGAATTCTGCATTTAAAATCAGCTGTTTCTATCAACACTGGATGCTTATAATTTCTGCAAATAACAGAGATTTTTATCCATAATTAGAAAATAATTACAATAGTGTCTTCTCCTAGTCTTATTAAATTGAAAATCAAAGTATAATTTCATAAATTTATTATGCATCGACCACACCGCCACTTCCTATTCCTATTGTACAATTACAGTAGTTGTTATATTTTATGCCTACGGCGCCATCTCTTGACAAGTGTTCAAACGACGTTCAGTTTACAATTGTCAGTATATCGTGTTGCCAAGGTGTGGACTCTATGTTATGAAGTTCCTATTTAATATTGATTTTATATCATAAATTATATTCTTAATTTCAATAAACTCCTAGACCACTTACGGCAACTGAGTGTTTGTTTAAACAACAAAATGTTAAATTGGCTGCTTTCAATAAGAAGGTACCACGTACTGATACAACGTTCCCAATGATATTCCGAGAGACTGGTTAATCCGTTCAGTTCTAACTCGTGTCACTATACAATTTAGATTCAAAATTATAAAAATCAATTTTAGAAAGGTGTGGTTAATTTTGTAGTGGAGTGTATAGGTTGAGTCGGTCGGAGGCGAGGCGCCCCGCCGCGCGAGGACCCTAAAAACACACAGACCGCGGGGCGCCGCACTCTGCGCGCACCTTTTACTAATAACACCGTCTTTCCCTCTGTCATGCCTTATTTCATCCGAATATCTCTCGTTTTTTCCTCGCCTTCGTTTTTTCGTCTCCCAAACCGACCTCGAACAATAACAATAAAACGAGTGCCTGATGATAGTAATCCTTCATCTTCATTGTCTTTTGGCAGTTTCGTGGAATAAAATATGTTGTGCTCTTGCGACCTGATGTCTGAACGTCATATTATAAATGGCGTCGTTTAAAATATTTTAATACCCTCTACATCACGGCGATATTAATTTAGTACGCTTGAGTTGAGCGGCCTGAGTAGGACCACTACTGGAATGTGAAATGACGGATTACAGACCTCCGAGATTGTAAGATAAACTCTCGGAATCTTACCGATTCTATTGTCGTTTTATGTAATATCTATACTTTAATATGTCTATTTGAACACGAGACAAGTAAACACTACACTAGCTACCTACTTGAACATCAGTCATTGAAAAGATCTGTCGAAAATTTTCTCCTATATATGTAATAGGTTCCTATGTACTTTAAAATAAGTCGTTAATATAATAATATGTTTCCGTCAAAGATATCACATAACATGATTTCATTTTTTATTTATCTCGTAATTTTGTAGACCATGTTCTTAACGACTGTCTTTGTTTCAGTGCGCAAATGTTACACTTGAAGTTTAAGTTTTATATATTCAACTAGCAACTTCTAATTTAATAGACTGCTAGGCAGGATCCATTTAGTAGGTAATTCGTTTGCTGTTCTGCATTCGAGTTATAATTGCAAGGACCAATAAATTTATAATATATAATAATAAAAGTAAATAATATACAAGCATTTAGTAACATGAGTAAAATACAAAATCAGGGGATATTAACAAATAAATTAAACTTGCCAGGCGTAAGCACAAACATTTGACATTATTAACAATTCTTTAAAACGAAAATTGTTGCTTAGCAACTGTTGCTATATAAATAATTGTTATTATTTCTTCCTTGGGTCAGTGCTTATTAAAATAATATTTTGTTGTATAACAACAAAAATGGTGAAAATAACAGTTGACATGGTACGTAAAAAGGCAGAACATCATGATCGGCTACTAGCGCCATTAGAGGAAATAGCTCTCCACCAGGAGAACATAGAAAAAATTGAGTACATTCAAGATTGGTGTCCAAATCTCAAGATATTACTCATGCAAAGCAATCTGATCGCAAGAATTGAAAATTTAAACAAATTAAAACATCTCACATACTTAAACTTGGCCCTCAATAATATTGAAATCATTGAAAACCTTGATCGCTGCGAGTCACTGCAGAAATTGGATCTTACGCTGAACTTCATTGGGCAAATAATAAGCGTAGAAACCTTAAGCAATAATTACAACTTGGAGAACTTGTATCTCACAGGAAATCCGTGCACCGATTATGATAATTACAGAGATTTTGTTATTGGAACGCTTCCGCAATTGTCGTCCTTAGATGGCACAGAAGTCGAAAGATCGGATAGAATTAGAGCCCTTCAAAATCTACCGGTGATCAAATCGGACATTTTATTTGAACAAGAAAATTATGTACAACAACGCAAAGCACAAAAATCCCGATTAGAGCGAAATATACAAAATAAGTGGGAAAACGAGTACAAAGACATGGACCCTGATGAAAGAAACAAGACATTTTGGGCTGAAAAATGTGAACATGCCCCAGAAGTACGACACGAAATAGAACGGATGCGACAACTAAAGTTAAAAAACGATGCAGCTCCTGAAAAAAAAGAAGAAAAACGTGTTTATAAATTCTTTACTGTTGATGGAAAACCATGCAATATAAATCAAGCAAAAATTGATTTCAAGCTTAGTGACACACCTGATAAGTACGTCTTAGATTTAGCCGTGTACAAATATTTAGAAACTACTTTATTAGATATTGTTGTTCAATCGAATTATGTCAGAGTTATGGTTAAAGGAAAAATATTTCAACTCCATCTACTGGAGGAAGCGGACATTTGCAACTCAGCTGCTCATAGATCTCAAGTGACTGGTCATTTGGTAATTTCAATACCAAAATTAAACTTTAAACCGTCCAATACAGCTAAAATATTAGGAAATGAAAGGAACAAATTTGATACACATCCTCTAAAACTAGAACTAGAACAAACTAAAAGAGAATATTTGGAAATAGGCTCGTCAAATGATATGTTAGACTTCACAAAGATGTCTCAACAGAAGTCAACGCCGACATACATAGACCTGAAATTAAGATTAAATGTAAAACAGCCGTCACCAGATTTCGTGGACAATCCCGAAGTACCAGATCTTGTTTGAAATGAATTAAATGCAAGGTGATGTAAGTTAAAGTCATCTAATTACTTTGAAATGTCAATTGAAATTAATTTTGGTATTTCATTTGGTGGTAATTTAACGTTTGCTTTTCATGGATTATATAAATCACACGTTAATTGAGAAAAATTAAATTACAATATGACAATTTTATTACATTTACAACATTACTATGAAAGTATTATATTTGATTCCTTTTCTTTTCGATTCTGACCTCAATTATTCTTTAAAAGATCATGCCTATAGAAATCCCATCAAAATCAATTCAGCTCTTTGTCATTAGCCAAAAAATTAACAGGCAATTTTTTTGGAAAATAAGTCATCAATTAAATAGGTTTAGGTAAATAATTAAAACGATTATTACATATTAAATAAAAATTTAAGTATTTATTGTCGAGCACCAGATAATTTAAATTAAATAAAAATTAATAGGTAGTACATATATATATGTAACGAATGTAGATAGTAACCGATAACATAATCAAATATCTATCATGTTCAGTTAAAATTACAGAGATTTTTTTATATAACAAATAACAATTAAATAATACATTTGTAAACTTAACTGTGTATTTACGATATGAAAGTTCACATAACACTAATAGCACACAAATAATAGTCCATAAGCAGTTACATTTATAAGTGTTTATCAAAAGACGGTAACTGTTTTCTTTCATCAATAAATATTTCACATATTTGACAGTGAAGCGCCAAAGCGAGGCCATATAGGTACATATTAAAGTTCTATGTAAGTTTATACATTAATAAATAATATAATAACGCTCATCATTAATTCTATATAGTGTTACATGAAAATATCGTCATTTAATAAAATAAATTATGACTTAGTATAGCTAATATCATTTTCCATAAACGCACAAATATTTTAACACTTACACACTTTTACACTTTCATGAAATCTTACATTTAACGTTGAATACTTGGACAAAAGATAATTAATTGCAGTCCAAATGTAATAAAGCATCTCGTGCTTCAAATCTCACATGCTACCTATGTTTATTACTAGGTTATTATAACAATGCTCAGATTGTAATCATATTTAAGCAATTTCAAGTAATAAATGGGTAATATGAGTTTAGTAGATGCCTTTTTATGGTGTTTTCATTAAATTGTAAGTTTGTATTTCACTTCTTATGAAGGACAGAAAAAGTAAACTATATAAGTAGAATACACATGTGAGATACTTCATGCTCGTAGATCCTTCCAGCACAAAGAATCTAGAGTTACATAGGTCCGTAGAATGTTAACACAATCGTAATATAATCTTAGCTATTGACCACGTAGGTACGTCAATAGTCGTTACATAAAAAAAAACATATTTTCGACGAAATCTATTACATGATCGTTTGTTTATATTTGACGAGTCTCCACAGTGTCGTTGGACGAGTAGCCATTGGTGTCGGGTGTGCTCACCATGAGGGAAAGGAAACCGTCGATGTCGCGAATCTCCTTAGATGTGAACTTCGCTGATATCTGGTGTCGGCCGGCCCAGGGTGGAGTCAGCTTGAACTGCGCCGTTGCAAATTCGCCTGGAGCTACGTTCTAAAAAATAGTATTTCATGTTACCTTACGTACTTTTATTAGTTAAAATGTATCAATCTCTATGAATATATCATAGCCGTATACACGACCTATTAGCAAACTGAGTTTGTACACAGTACAAATCATCGGTATTCTAATTCTAAACGTGTTATGCTAAGGTAATTGTATTATTATGTCAAAGGCTTTGTAGTCTGACGCAACTGTAGATTGAACAGTCGGGTAACAATCGTTCATACGTTTCCAAGACCTTAAAACCCGTATTTCCGGAACTCCGCACTGAGGTAGCGTGTTAAAGCATCCTCCCGAGTTTACGGCAGGTGCGGTTGAGACCCGAGCCCAGGAATAGTATGTTTGTATACGAGTGACAAATTTATAAATATTTTTATCCAAAACACTTACCTCATGAAGCTCAATCTTAAGCTGCTTCTCCAGTCCCGGGCCTTGAATGTAAAACTTGCCATTTTTCAACGGTATCGGCAGAGGGTTTTCGACTTTCACAGTCACGTTAAACTCTTGGTGCGATACTGGCTTGCCATCGACAGAGATCTTGATATCGGGATTTCTGACTCTGAAGTCATCCTGGGCGAAGAAGTCGTAATTCTTCTCCACTATCGTTGCTAAGCAAGCGATGTTGAACGAGGCCTTAAAAAATCAAAATTCTTTTTGATTATGTGATTAATATTAGTTTATAATTATATATCTCAAGTGATTTATAGTGAATATTAATCATTACATTAATGTTTTCTTTTATTTATTTATTTTAGAAGTTAAGACATCACTGCATGAGAGGATGTTAATTTACACTTATGAAACAGAATCCTTGCCGTACTAATTTTATACTTCATTAAACGTTTTAATAATGCAGATAGTAAATGTTTTAGTCATCGTTCTTCATCTTACTACAAGTTTTTCATGTGTATTTATACCAAATCATTAAAACCCAGTAAATTACCAGCAATCATCACTTACCGAGATGTAGCTCACATTCAATATCTTAAAGCAACTTATTATATTTGTTCACCTATAGCCAATAGGTACATATATGAAGTTTTTTCTTGGTTTAAGAGCCATCATTAGAAATGTTTATACGCAATGATAAAAGTACTTAGATCAACGCATCATATAAAAATGGCAACACAACAGTACCTGGTCCACGAGCTTCTTGAAGTAGTCATCGAAGGTAACAAGCATGGTGACCTGTTCCTTGGCAGTCGGCGCGAGGATCATGTCGAACTCGTCCCGCTTCACGGAGTCGCCCGTCACGCCGGTGTACGTCACCGTGTCCACCCTCAACACCCCTTTCACGTTGTGCTGCTCGCTCAACGAACGGTTCTTCATGTGGAGAATCTACAAATGCAACAATAAAATACTTAACTTAGCTCCTGGTAGGGTCATAATGTTTCATAAGTAGATTACCTACTTGAATATTTTGTATCAACACAAATATATACGGGTAAGTACATAAAAAGCTGCAGAAAAGACAAACGAGCTAACTAACTAATGATAAGAAAGTCGTATCCGTCGTCTATGAAGACTACACGGCTCGTACATAACCGGGTTTGACAGTAACAGATAAATCTTATAACTCTTTGGAACCAATATTATACAAAGATAATCTCCTACTCTACTAATAATAAACGTTTTCATGGACTTGTCGGGTATGATGTAAAATGTATATAAAATCAATATAGTACAGCATGTAAAGTCCACGAGTCATTGATAAAGGGAATTCCTTGAAAACAATTATGAGTATGAGTCATGTCATACTCATACATACCAGGGGTCATTGAACTCTCCATTATACGACTCTACGTACGTTTAACAGTCAATACGGCCACCTAATATTTTTATCGAGTTATGTATTTAAAAATAATATATGTACATAAGTATATTATAGGTACAAGTATTAT
Organism: Aspitha aspitha aspitha; assembly: GCA_018246895.1. Classification (NCBI taxonomy): domain Eukaryota; kingdom Metazoa; phylum Arthropoda; class Insecta; order Lepidoptera; family Hesperiidae; genus Aspitha; species Aspitha aspitha. The sequence goes on from DWGJ01001311.1 coordinate 9,114, forward strand.
CCTTCTTTCGTTAACAATTTAGAGATCATTGGATGCAATACTTTGCATCTGATCTGTTACTACAGATTATTATTTTTAGATTTAACGTTGTTTTTAAAAGCAAAAGCTAGAAGATACGTATATATAATATAGAATTAGCTTCATTTCTTCGCGGCTAGGCACTGAACACTAGATAGTCATCACATCTAATTCGTACGATGGCTAACATGTCAAAGTACTCTTCGTCATTTATTATTCTAAGAACAGACAAAGTAATGCACTTACTACTGTAAAGTCCTGTCCGATCTTAATATCATCTCTCAGCTCGAAATCGAAAATGACATCGTTGAACGCATCATTGAGGTAGTATCGCGCGAAGATGCTCTCCGACTTCCGAAGCGCTTTCTCCATGGTCTGCCGCTCCTCGAACGTTCTTTCTGGGTACTTGTATAAATGTGTGATGTCCTGTAATGATGAAACATTACAATATTAACACTATATCAGTGAGTATACCTGGAATAAATTGGATCTGCTAACGGACAATACTTTTCAGACTTTCCAGAAAGCTACCCGAAATTGTAATGAAGATTAAAGTAATCTTCAAAACTTTCCATAAATCATTTAGCAAAAATCTTTTAATCTTAAATTTAAATTTAAATCTTTTAATAATATTTTTTAAATACATTCAACATTTCTCTATTTCTGTAACAAACCGTTGTAGACATTTTAGGTATTCATTATTGCAATCCACTATAGCAGAAAGGAATAGTAATAAGTAAGATTAATAAAAAAATATACATAAATTAAGTATCAATTATTGACAAAAATGACGCCTACACGTTTTTAATAGCGATCTGTGTATAGGATAAGGTGCTCGTATATCAATCTTGTCATACAAACAACACTCACTAGATGTCTCTTTATTCAAAACTACAACTGCATAACAGATTTTAACCAAATTTTTCTTTAACTCGCTCACTCTACAAATATTTTTGATAAGCTAATCTAAGTCTTTCTATACCTCTCGTTCCATTTTTCCAATAGTCTTGGTGGAGAGATTCTGACCAATGGATGTCGTATCGCGAGCCATGAGTTTAAGTGGCTGTATCTCTCCTGAATATTTCCAAAGAATCTGAAATAAAAATTGAACATAGCATACAATATTGTCAGTGCATGGAGTTACATATTGCAGTATACTCATATACCTTAACTTCTAACTACATCACATATTCTTATGTACACCGGAGGTAGGTACCTACTCATTATTCTTATAAATGTGTTCAGTTGTTTCTGATATTTAAAATAACAAATTGTAGGTACGTGTTTGAGTAGAATAACGCAGTAGGAATATTCCGTGGGCAGAAAGTGAATACCTACGTAGGTTGCATTCAATTGCAAATTACGTACGACCTAGGCGTACTGGCTTGTTGCTATATTTAAAAATAAAAGTTATGTAATAATAAGCCATTTCAACGCGTTTATTTACTCCGTTTAGAGAATATGTTACAGAGGTATTATATGTCCTTTCCAAATAACATACATGTTTGACAAAGAATTTTCTATCAGTTTATATTTAGAACTAGAATTAAGTTACCTAAAAGAGAAAAAATGTAAACAACTAACACAAAGTTCGCACAACAAGTATAACGTCAGGGTAATGCAAAACAATGTATTGGCACGGCTGCTACGTGTCAGAGATACATAGGTATAGATGTAATTGCACTTCAAAAATTACTGATAATGTTAGTGTGTGCCTACTCTGAAATCAAATTTTCAGAATCATTCTTACCTTGTCAGCATTGACTTGTGCAAAGACGTAGGATACGTCGTACGGTCGCTGTAGCTCGCCGTCGCGCACCGCTCTGAGGGAGGACGGGCCGCAGCGGTACACGTCTTCGGATGTCTCTTGTGGCGTGGAGTCGATGGCCTGCCAACCAGAATATTCGGAACCCAGATCCGGACGGTCCATCCACACCTAGGAGAACAAAAATTTAGAGTAGATATATTTTAATTAAAACATAGATAAAATTCACCAATAAATACAGGTTATGGCATAACTATTTATGAATAACTTAATTTTTCCGATCGTGTAATTTCCAAATAACATAACATGTTAATAATATTCAATAACTAAAGATGACGTACGTGAGTTAGTTAAAGAAATTGTTTAGATTTTATAATAAGTAAAGATTATCTAAGTACATATAATACTGAAATTATTTTAACTTTCAAAACGCTAGGATATGATGAATTTTAAAAATAACGGTCTCTATTTCTCGTAATAAAACGATGGTGTTACAGAAACTGATAGAGCTATAAAATAAGTGAAATCCTAATCTAGGCAATAAAGATTTATTAATATCGTAAAATAACACTTCACGGCCATGACATTGTAAGAATGAACTAATAGACACTCTTTGCTTTGGCCACTCTCTTCATTTATTTCTTATTTTCAGTTGTTCTTATTCAGGAACACTCCTACAGGAACTCGCAGAATGTTCGGGAATACAAAGGATTTTAATTGTTAACTGGTGGACTAATAATATTCCCGCTTCAGTTTTGTCTGCGTTTGTTTAAACAAAAAGGTCTAGATATGATATAATCTAGTAATGAACATAATTTAGCTTTAATACCTGCATGTCACTAATTAATCGAAACGAAAATCGAAGAAATAATTATTCGAAACACAACGAACCTCATTCCAAACGTGATAATTCCACACAGAATCCCTGGTGAACTCTTCCAATGTGTCGCCGTCGTCATTTTTAATAATGTCAATAGTCAAGCTGCCCTGACTGTCGTGTGCTGCGTCGTATCCTGTCACCGGCCTGCAGGGTATTCCCAGCGCTCTGCAGACTGTATTTCGAATAATAATAATAATGTTATTACAATCAGTGCTCGTTTATTCTGCCTAAATGTAAATGTAGTTCATTAGGTATAATAGACGGAATCAACCATTTAAATAACAATATCGTTAGAGGACAAGTAACGCAAAATGTTAACATTCTGTACAATTCTATGTCATACATACTCGTAGTTAATACTCCAGCGTACACCCAGCATTGGGCGTACTTGACGGGTTTCTTCTTTTCATAATATTTTTGCAGGATCGCTAAGGAGCCGACCCACTTTAGAGGATGAGTGCCACCAGCGTAATCACTCAGCTCCTTGCCCCAATTACCAAACAGAACTCCATTGTCGTCCTGAACATTCACAGCTGCTGAGAGTGCTCGCACCGTTCTGATTGGATCGCTCCTGGCCCGACCCTTGACCTGAAATATATCCATTTCATTCTCTTTCTCATAATATGTATTCAACAAAAAACGACCCAAATATAACCGTGATTTTACGTTTATATACGTTGCTCATGATGGCTGCCTATGCATCACAAATTCAAGCAAAATAAGGCCGCCTTTTTAAAAGTATAAAACGAAAATTGAAATGTCCATGTAACACATAATGACATTTGAAAATACCTGTAATAACAATATTTAAGTAGGTATATTAACAAACCTTTCCTATTTCTCTGACTAGATAGAGTGCACATTCGAGAATGTCCTTTTCATACTGCGCGTAATTCCAAGGCGTTGGTTTTATACGATTGTAAACACCTCTGAACATCAGACCACCATCTTCCTGTACATATTCTTCGCGATGACTGTGGCCTAAAAATAAAATACTTTCAATGTTTCCGGTAATCCTTGGAACATCACTTGTAATGAATAAACAATGATGAATGAACAGATGAGCAGAACGACCTTCGATCTGTTTGAAATTGAATTAATATCACGGATGTATACTTTAAATAGTAGCTTTTTTAACTTACCGGGCATGTATACGGTGTCATTAAGACACCAAGGGTTGAATAGAATGTATATTGGCTGTGGATGTGTATAACTAAGTGATCCGGCTGCAGTGAGTCTTGTATCGACGTCGATTCGCCACGCGGCGACGATACAGTCGGCCGCCGGCGTAACGGCGACCATTAAATGGGAGTCCATTTGGCCCTCGTACACCGCACTCCATGCTCCTAAAGTTTCTGACCCCTTTTCCAACATTGGCACAGCCGCCGATGTTTCATCTGACGGCCCACGCTTCTCCACATCTGTACACAATATAAAGTCGATTATATGCACGTCTTAAGGCGCTTAAAATAGATCGTAAATCGACAGATGCAATAATAAACCGTTTATTCATACCAGCTACGTAGAAGATGAAGGAGACGGCGTCTCTGGCCGCATCGTATGGCCGGTTTAAGAGGAGATCTAATTTAAAAGCTTGACCTCGTCGTATCACCAGACACCTGTCAACGGTTCTTGTCATGAGATTGAATTTGTTTGTATGATGATTTTCGCCATTAGTATCGATACAGAAGTCAATCCCTTGGACCGCGAGGACACCTTGTCTAGTTCCATCGATGACATCTGAATAAACAAGTAGCGGGCTATATTAAAATACATGACGCGATTGATAAGCTCCACATTATATTAATATCATTATAATTAAGGTTGTTGAATAAAAATTTAAATATTGTCGTTGTTTTTGACGGTTCAATCACATATATTAATCAATAAATGAAGTAGGTACATTAAGAAACCCAGCTATTTTTATCCGTATAAATATTCACAAATCAAATTATTGGTGTATAATATCAAGTACTATATTGATTCACGTCGATTACTTCTCATCGTCAAGAATTCGCGGTTGGCTTTGGCAATCGACCAATAACACACATTACCTACTAAGAATTCTTGATCGTGTCTTTTTCAAATATGACGTCCAATTTCATTCATAAACTTAAATGTTTATCTTATTAGTAGTATTGACATAAAAGTTAATGCTACAAATCTGAATTACAGTTTGATCTAAATGATCATTATTATCAATCACTACACACGTTTCATCCTGCTTCGTGTAATGTTAATATCCCGCTTCTTATAAACATGTAGTAGGTGTACCTGGCTGAAACGGTACGATGATGTACTTGTGGCGCCTCCCAAAGTAATATCTCCACAAATTCTTGAAATATTCCATTTTCAAAATATTTCACAACAACTGTCCCATACTAAGAATACGTCGTACACTTTTAGTTTCGTTTGAATACGATCGGTCTCTACTCGTTTCGAACTTGCTAATTTATTAAACAAACGTGCAGTTCTTTTTGTATGCCGTCATGGACTGTGAGTTCCCGTCGTATACAGCACATGTATACTACTCCTACTAGCACTCGCTCGGTGATGTCATAGAATAAACAAAGATTGAGAACTTGGCTACAGAGCAACAGAATCAATCCAATGATGGAATCGGGACTTGGACATTACTCATTTTTCATTCAAACTCACAACAAAAAATTGTTCTCACGGACCTCGACTCATCAACAAATATACAAAGTAAACAATTCCGCAATTATTCAGTGAGCAAATGTTTAAACGCAAAGGAAACGGAAGTAGACATAACACTGTAATAATCTAGTACAAGATGAACGATGACGATATCCTCATCTTCAAAATCGTTACTTACTTTTAGAGGCATGTGATCTTGCACTACCCTAACAGGCATGGCACCGGAAACTGATGCTTGGAAATTAAAATAACTTCTCTACATTAGAAAAGTTCTCCTCCATATTAGATCCAAGATAGGGAGCTTCGTAACCTTATAAAACGGTACATAAAGCTATTTATGGTACCGCGGGATTCGTTAAGAAAAATAATCGTTACGCATTCTGACTAATTCTCAGAACGTACCCGATATAATTGTTTGGTCCCAAGATCATTAAGATTATTTATGTCGGTCACAACCATAACTTAGATCTGACAACTCCATCAATGTTGCCCGGAAAAGGTATGAATACGTCACCACTAGACATTTCTCGGAAAACAAGTGATCTCAAAGTGCAACTGATACTAATCTAAGCTTACCGTGACAATTTGTTTGATTGTGTAAATAACTATTTATGTATATTGACTGTCGCGAGGACAATGACATCATCATTAATTGAAGGTCCAAAATTCTTCACCACTTAGTCTTATTGTACACAATTAACATTGGACTAATCAGATTGGTATTCACCAGCACTTTCTGACCATCGAATTGAAATGCATCAAATACAAAAATGATTTTGTCACTTCTGAAATTACTGAATCTAAGATTAGAAACATAATTTTTTCATTATTATTTAGTGTCATATACTACCACGCCAGGTCTCATTTACCCTGTTTCCGGCACTCACTCTACATATATTCCATAAATCTCGCATCCATCGGCCACAAACAATACAATCTTGAAATTTATTATTATTGCAATCACGCCTGACCCTACCCAGTTAGTGGGTCAATTAATTGTGTTGCAAGTAACGTCTTCATAGACCCCAGTATAATTCCGTCCCTTTTGAGTTGGTTTTGGGACTAGCATATAATATTTTTCATTATTTGGTGTAATAAAATAGTTAATTGTCTAGATTTTTAGGACTAACGGTTTCTAAAAACCTAAATATCTTCGTATCCTTCGTTGAGCGTTCATTGAATTGGCATTAATGAAGAGTGTGGGTGACCAGACTGACTATACCTGGACGTGTCGAATCGTTACCCGCGTTAGGCCTTGAACGGTTTTCTCGCACATGCGTAGGTTTCTAGTAGAAGATAAGGTCATCTTTAGTAATGAAACTCTTGGAATAGGTTGTTGTTATCTAATTCGCCATTTCCTATTTTTGATATTTGTGTAGTGCAGAAGCATCTTAGTTACCGCTATGTAACGCTATGTGACCATATCTTTTGCATTAGCACTTCTATTTCAGTATAGCACCAAGTGCATAAAGGCAAGTGCATAATGAATTAGAAAATGTATCCAGTTAGGGCCTGCCACAAGCTAAGATCCAGGTAATAGGGCGAGGCGTTTACCTAACTGCCATTTATGATGCAATAGGTACATACTCGTAATATCTAGTAGCGAGTAAAACGCGTAGACTGAAATACCTACTTAAAAACATAGAATAGTTACTGCTGCTTGCAAAGGAAATCATGTTCAGGGAAATTTATAAAATGCATATCTCAATTAAATAACTATAGGTACACATTGTTTTAAGTACTTAAGTAAATGAGAAACAAATGAATATAGTCGTTGAATGTTAATTTATATTCGTCTGTTTTACTTAAAAGTAATCAAGGTCGGTTTCTAGCTTCAAAAATGCCGGGTCATTAGCAACTATCTACAATTTTACTTATTATTAAATGACAATATTAACGATTACCTGTAAATTCCTCATTAACTTATCATTTCCGTGTTAAATGTTAAATGTGTGACAATCGTCATTGCATAATAAATTCTATACCGATTACAGCATTTCTAATAAAACACGTTATTAATAAAAACCTGTTTCTGTTACATTCATTTATCAGGCACTTAAGATGTGTAGATAAAATATCTTTAAAATATATATGTATAAGCCACTGTTATATTAGACTAGCTATGCCCCCGTATTGCACGCGTAGATTCCGATCCTGAAGGAATCTTAGGTACCAAACACATTATTCGTGCCTTTCATTCCAATCGAACTAGCGGTTCAGCCGTGAAAACGGAACATACAAACATCCTTTCGCACTTACAATATTAGTAGGATAATTTTCTATTATCTTATTGTGATCTCTTAATTAATCGGAACATGTCTAATCTTAGTCGATAATGATTAGGAATAACGGTAATCAGTTTGTAAACACAATGCGTTTATTGTCTACTGCAAACTAAATACACCAAGATAATTTGAACCGTATCTGAGGGGTAATAAAGATGATTATACACTTGTTTGTTTTAAGGTCTATTATTAAACTTATGTAATGTAAGTTCGCCACAGTTCCGCGGATAATGAACGTTTGCTTTACGCCCGCGTATTGACCATAGTTATGTTCGATAAATATTTTACAAAAGCAGCTTTGTTTAACTGAAAAATGACGTGTCGTCGGCTGACTATGTGATGAAACAAATGAATCAGGGTTGATTTATTTTTTCTATTTTTAACTTATGACAGCGTTATTGTCACTTCGATATTGCGGGTTTCCCCTTTATTTACGGGGGAAAACTGCAATTTAACTTTGACAAATCCCGAAATTATATCATAAATAGCTACGTAAAAAAAATTAAATATGGTTTTAATTTAAATTCCATTACTCTTGAACAGTTGATTCATAATGCTTTGGCAATTTATTACTTTGTTTTGTTAATAATGGTATAAGTTAAATATTTGAAATGAAACAACTGAGTTACATAATGTATTTGTAAGATCGTGGTGCTCAGATTTTAAGGAATTAATATTGTTTTTTGCTGATATCTTAATGATAGGTACGAGTACAATGGTAACTCTACAAGAACGTAGGACGAGCCGCATTCAGTGGATCACCTTGAATGATCTTACCACGTTATCTGCGCACTCGGCGACACGGCGGTGTTTATCAACTACTCGGAGTAGCACACGAACTCAACTGCGACCGGGTTATCAATAGCTTATCAATTACATTTACAATTACTTTCTATTTTATAAACAAACATTAGATATTACGGATTATTTGTATTGATAAAATCTTAATCCAAATTATTTATTTGTTCTATTTTTTATGTGGTAACAATGTTGAACATTGTTCCAAGTAAGATTTCAAAAGAATTACATACGCTGTTGACTTTATATGATGCATTTGCTTAATGTATTTTGCACGTGCCCATACACTTCATATTTATTAACATGACACTCGTTGTATTGAGACTACTGAAAGTCTTTCAAATATTGTGTTTAATATTGTTATGGTCACATCTCAAAGTACCAAACTCATTTGTAGTGACAGGTAGTCAGGTACGTTCAACCAACCTGTTCATGTCTCGGTGTGTCCTTGCGATGCAGCATGCAGTTAAGTTGCATTTACCTTGTTTATCTCGTTACAGCTAACCTATGATTTGTATAACAAAATCTAATTACGTATTAAAATTCTTTACTATTACGGACAAAGTGCCTATTATATCTAAGTACGATGTAGCATAAGTATGGAATATACATGTTTTCTATATTCAATATTGAACGTCCTGAATTGCGTAGAATCATTGAATTTCGCAGAATTACTAACAGTGCACAGATGTCATACGTACATACATTGCAACAAACTGTATATACATTTTGGTTACTGAATATAGCACATACCCTGAGTCAAGTACTAAGGGAAAACTCAATCCGCCATGACCATAGAATTGTTATCACGCAGACATTCCTTGTGCAAATTTTATGTAAGGCTAACTGGTGGAACGGACACTCTAGCGACTAGATGAAGTTGTTTATTATTATTCTTTTTCAAAAATTATTTCCAGAGAACACCTCATTGTGCTATAAAGCTATTACATTGGCCAATTCTTCCTTTCACTCATCAATACTACCTTGTGGTATTCCTACCTATAATGTATGTACATGGAAAATTATAGTCACGTTATAGTCATACTCATTTCTACATGATGTCAATTCTGTGGTCAATACCGCGATATCTAGGCAACTATTCACTAAAAGTCGAGAGTGATTTATTTTTAAACGCCTTCAAAAGGAGGCCCTCAATAAATTCAGACTCATTCTATTCCCCTGGCTGTGATATTTTTACATAAAACGTTTGAACATTAATTTAACAACAGCATTAAGACAATAGAGTGTAAATAAACTTGACGCTTACGATCGTTATTTCCTTTCTGCTGTCATTTCTTAAAAAATATGTATTCATGATTCTCTTTATGATTTTCAAAACGAACCATGAAATATCGTATCTACTTGTTCAGTGTAAAAACGTATATTGAGTTTGCTAATTACAATAAAATATCTATACATATTTTATGTGAAGAGTGAAATAACCTCCTAGAGCGTATTAGTGTACATTTGTTATCTAACAAATTGATTACACTAAATCACAGATAAAGTAAAGGAGAAGTACGGTCTTTCATTCTTAATACATTTTAATTCAGACGTCGAGGAATGCCGTAATTAGTCTTTTACAGTCCATTTTAAGGATGTTTAACCTAGTTAATCGGAATTTGAAGACTATAATAAATCAATGCCAAATCTGTTACCGACGTAAAGTAACTGCACATACCAGCCACTCGCTAATAGAACTCTAGATAGAGATATCCTTTCCTTGATAACTGAGCTAACAATGAATAATAACGTTGCCAACTGTTGCTAAATTCGTGATTTTTTTATTTTATTACTCTGTATCTTTTGTTAAATACTAAGTTTTACATAAATAGCTAAACATAGAATAATAAACACAACATTTAATTTGTCCAATACCTTTTTTTGCAATAACTTAAATCAGTAGCGTATGTTGGGATTCGGCCCTTGTCCAATAATGGACTATTGTCAGCTAAGGATGATGATGAAAATTTTGAATCACACAATCTCAAAAATTCCAATTCACGGAAAAATGTCATTTGTTTTAAGACCTTAATCAATAAACAATCAAATCAGAAGTTTTTCATTAAATTGGTGAACAGTTAAAATAATTTTATTGAGAATATTGGCAAAATATACATTTCATTTTATCAGAGACACTTATATTAACAAATGATATTGACTTACCGTTGGAACTGTCCAGGCGAGGTGGTCGCGGCAACTCCTTGAGGTCGTAAGAATCTGACTTCACAAGGCCGCAGCAAGAGCAACCACTTGGGCACAAATTTGTCAACTTACTCTTCACCGCACCCATCTTCTAATAACATCGGTTAAAATACGACTGTCATAGAAATCAATTTTATTGTTCCTTACTGAATTATCGCACTCAAAATTCTTGAATACACTTTTAGACCAACCGAATTCTTAGCCGTCCGAGCGTTTATACAGTTTGCCACAATGTAAACAAAACGATCAGCTGCCGCTTGAATTAGAGGTTAGCCGATACTTTCAATTTCGTAAACATGTCTGTCCTATTGAAACCGAACATGAAGAACTCTTTATATATAGAACTTTTTATAAAGCTAATTGTTAAACAATGTACGCGTGCGCACCTCTCAGCGAAGTCGATTCGTCTGACTCGATTTCAATCCTCGATACCTCCTATACAGGGTATGCGTGACCTCTTATCAGCAACTACGCAAACAGGGATCCCCAATAATCGTACAGGTCAACTGGACACCCCTGAATGTTACTGAGTCATTTTGTTTAACGCACGCTCAGTATTATTCAGTGAATTGTAACTCGTCAATCTATATAGTCATTGTTTCTTTTGCATATGTTCAATTCTATGAAAATATGTATTATTTTATATTAATAACAAGGGGAATAAATATATATAAATTATATAAATGGAATATACGCCCCATATAACATTTTGCGAAAATCTAATCTAATCTAATTATTGAAGTAAATTATACTATTTAAAAAACATACCTAGATTTTTATTTTTATTTTACAGTTTACACCTTACAATCCTGTAATTTAAAAATGCTGGATAGTTTTAAACACACCCATTACTTCGTAGATTTACGAGTACTTACAAAATATAGTTACCATCAATTAAAGTACGCATATCCTTGTGTAATCTGCCTTCAATGAAATTCTCGTTACCAGTCATGAAATAATGCAATAATTTTTTTTTTTTATATCTGAGGACAATTCCACACACGGCTCTCTGATCCCAAATTAGGCAATTTAATGCGTTATGTGTTATGGTGACCGGACAGCTGATAAACATACATATATACATACGATATAGTACTTATATAGATATTTTTATTA
>DWGJ01001312.1:0-20835 GCA_018246895.1 Aspitha aspitha aspitha
TAGTTGCCCCATGAGTCCTGCCCGGGTAATGAGGATGTCCTCGAGGCCCGAAGTCCTCACGCGCGACCAGCGTCGCGGCGTAAGATGTAACCGTATGTATGTATGTAATACGTTTTGTAGAACGCTGATCATAAGAAGGCCCCAAAATAAGAAACGAGAAATAAAACTTTCACGTTTCTTCACGGTGAAGGCGGCACTGCATTGGAAAATGATAGGGTACTTACAAAACTTAGTTGAAAGATATTGCTAAAGATTTTTAATATTACAACAACTATGTATTGATACGATCTAATATACAAAATCGTACTATTATAGTAGAAGAATTTTAATTTATCATACGAGTGAAACAGTGTTATTATCGATTATACCTACTCCTACGTATGCCGATGACCTAACCATTATGTATGTGTATGTACGTGAACCTATTGAAGCTGAACATTATTAGTAACACTTCAAAGAAGACTATTTATATATAGATTTACATTCAATTTTTAACTCATCGTTGCCAAATTGTAAAAAAGTCCTGACATGAATTACGTATATGATTCTTTACCGGTTTACGATTTTTTCAGTTATCAAGCATAATTCCGTTGAAAGTTTGAGTTAATCATGTTTATATCGTCGCAAGTGATGTCACAAATCTTGTTTACACCCGTGTGTCAAGGTTTATTAGTACGCGGCAAATATTTGTAGGCGGCGACGAAGCGGCGTAGATAACCGCTACATAGCCTTAATGGATTGGAACTCAAATGCGATAATCTATTTTACACACAATATAACGATGTTGTGCGTGTACCAAATTGCCCCTGAATACAACTTATGAAAGATGGTTATCGGGTCTCGTGACATTGTATCAGAAAACTTTCATATACATACGAGTATATTCATTATGATCTCATTTGCTTCTTTGGGTTGAATGCAATTAGTGTAAAAGTAACAAGGTACTGAAAAGAATGCATCACAAACTCTTTTTGTATAAATTGCTCCTATATTATTGCACGCGATAGCTTATAAATTTTACTGAATTCTCAAATTTATTACGTACGGCCAGAAATTGTTATACATTTTATTACATACATACGTAATGAAGGAACTAAAGTTAGCAGCAGTGGATCTGACATGACATTTTGACCTGAATAATGTGAAAAGCAGAATTGGTTGAACCATGATACGTGATAACTGCGTCCTCAGGGTTGGAATGTAGGATCGATAAATACTCGTAAAAGAATGTACGGAAATATCTCATATGTGAGCACAAACGGAAGTCAGCGTTGCGTCTATTGATTTGCTATATGTATACGATCAAAATACGACGATTGGAATGAGCATACCATTACAGAAATTCGTAGATATTAATAACAATATATAAACATTAGCATATATAATATACCTTACCCTTACGCAAGCCGTTAAGTTGCCGTAACATAAGGTAGGTACATAAATAAGAATAAATGTATACCAATTCGTATATTACCTATCTAAGTAGAAAATATTTATGGAGAAAAATTATTATATTTCTTTATCCCTTTACTGCAACTTGTATATTTTATTAAGTTCGTTAACTATACTTGAATAGACGCAAACATGCCAGTATTTACAATACAATAAATCACTAATGATGAGAGTATATTTTGTATAAGCGAAGACGCGAATTAAGGATATACATTTTTATTTTAAACGCTAGTTTCTTTTTAAGACAACATAAAATTAATTTATCATAAGTTATATCGAACCTCAAGCTAACGAAAAATGATATAGGTATTACAAGCTGTAATTTATTTTATGTAAATAGTTGCTACGGACACAGACAGTTGGCAGTACAATGAACCGTATAAGATAATTTCTATGTGACAACTTATTCTTCATGAGTTTTGTCTTTTCATTATATGCAAGGATAGCTTTGGTGTTCTATCCCGTATGAAAAGCGAAGATGGGTCGAGAGATAGACCATAGGTGCCTTGACAAAGTCTTATCACCCCTTTTGCTTTTTGCACTAGAGCTTTTGCACTTATAGAATAAACGGTAGAATTGGTAACTTATCCAATCTGGTACTAGACAAATTTCGTGAAGGGTTTAAGGTAAATTAAATAAGCAAAATTTTTGGGATCTCTCTGGAAAAGAATTGGTTATTTGCAAGAAAATAATATGTATTTTCTCATTTCTTTATTCGAAAACGTAATATGGTTATAATGAATTCTGTCTGATCAAAATTATGCACTTAAAATAGCGAAACCGTAACTGGTATATGACTTTATCCGTTGTTATCTGCTTTGCCTAAAGGTTGACTGGCAGCTAAAACGCTTGTAGCAGTTATTTCGTCTTTTGTAACTCAAATAACTGGTAGACGGATGTTTAAGTAAATATAAGATATTGGAAATATTATCAAGATTCAGTTTAGATAGATTACCAGTTCATAAATAGAGGAAGTCGTATTTACAAAACAGAAGAAATAACAGTAGGTACATAGCTCCATTTTCTTTAGAGCCATGGAATATTCTCGCATTTCATGAGTACACTTACTGTTTACAATAACATCAATAAACTTTCTAGATGCCGTAGACTTTGTAAACTTTGTTTGTTGATGTTTGAAAAAACGTAGCGTTTTTACCAAGTGAACAAAAAAATATAATAGTAAGTCGTACCTCTTTCAAGTAGATTGTAACAATATATATAACACATCCCTATGTCCTCGTATATAGAAATTTTGTTAATCGTCCGATCCTAAAGAAAAAAAAGAAAATGTCTCTAATAGGAAGATTACAGGAACATTGCAATTTATAATAATATAATCTATTACCAATGCCTCAGCAATAGAATATCATTATTACATATTTCGGTTTTTGGTTTATAAATGAAGTGAAGAATTTTTTTCTCAAAAGTTACATAATCTTAGGTTTTATCTGAGATACCACAACTACGATTAAGACTGTTTTGGTTGTGATAGTTATCAAGTAAGAAAGCTTTCCTTCAGGCTATTAATTCATGCAATCATCAACATAAAAATGATTTATGATTTGATTAACAAATTTACTATTACGAGCGCCTAGTTCTAGATTCATGACTATTTTTTCAGTTACGGTGTAATATATAGATGTACGATGACAGGCAAATTTAGGCAGGCAATATTCGCGGTATCGATTATACCATCACTTCATCCATCAAAGAAACGTCACGATCAAATTCCGCATGATCTCGTGGAGTTCGTATTTAAAATTATTAGTAATTCATTATCCGACGATCCGAGAGTATCTCGTTTCTATTGATTTATAATATACTAGGAGACCCCACCACGCGTTGCCCTGGTTATATTATGTCAAATCATATATACTTATGTCAAAATTCCGTACCATGATGTTTATCCGACTAAGTGTTGTCCTATACGAAAACATTGATTTTGCAATAAATAAGTGAGGTTATCAATTAAGGTAAAAAAATCCTATCTTTTAAGTTGGAGAAAATATGTACAAAATAGATATGTACAAAATTTCATTGAAATCGGTTCAGTGGTTCATCGGTTCAGTGGTGGAGGGATTTTTGTTATATACATATAAGAGATACACATTTATTTTTAGTTACTATCACTGATATATTTAAAAATGGAAATGGGGCTTAAATTTGATTTATACGGGTCGGGTTCCAATAATGAAAGCTATAAATTTTTTCTCGCATATACTCGTATTTTCGGGTCGACGTTTGTCGGAATGTTCTTGTATTCGCAAAAGGTGCGTGTAACCTTTTATCAATTTGCCGTGTAATCATTTGCATTGATTCTTAAGCGACTTTTTATTGTCCCTACTGAATAATAAACTGAATAATCCAAACACATATAATAATAATATAATAATCATAAAATCGTCTATTTTGTTATTTCTAAATAATCGCTTCATTGATTCATCTACATTTTTATAGAACTAAAATATAACGTGAGCATAAGAAATGCTCCGATGTTTCGAACGTGTGGAAAAAATGGATGATGAAAGAATGACAAAATAGATAAACAATACGAATGTTGATGGATGTAGATGCCGAGGGAGGAAAGACGTTCCTACCTCGAGGAAATAGGTCAGATGCAGACTGATGCGATCTAGAGTCAAGTTTCCGAAACCAGTATATATGTGTATGTATGAAGATACTGATGACTATAGATGGTGCGTGTCAGGTTTGTGAGGATAGAGATATTTGGCTTTCTGTGCATTCGGTTTACCCTCTTAGGCACCAGGCGTAATGATATGATAACAAAATATGCACATGGGTCATTGAAAGCGGGTACCGTTCAGTGTTCACCTAATTGTTATTTTTTAATATAACGTTTTTAGTTATTCCTTTATTTTCGAATTACTAGGTGGGTATACAAGTGCGTGTACGCCAGAGGGCATTGGTATATGAAAAAATTACGAGAAAAGGAACATGTACCTTCTAGCACTTCTCAAGTCAATCACAGTAAAGAAAATACCAAAGGAAAATTATTAAAGTTCCTATCGCTAGTTAGTTACTCGTATCTGCTAAATCTGTATGCAATTTTTGCCAATTACGTCGACCTCAATTCTGTCTGTCTGTCTGAGGTCTGTCTGAGTCTGAGGAAGTACCTGGTCCTTTTTAATAAACCATAAGAATCTGTAACATAATCAAACAAGAACATAAAATTCGCATATTGGCTATATCTGTAGGTTCGGTCCCAAATTTTAGCATTTGCCGCTCTTACCACTAACATTGTTAACTGTTCAGATCTTCAAATTGATAAACAACGTGGCCATAAAACCGCCTATTTATAAAATCTATACAAAGCTGCATAAGACATAAGAAATATAGTTGAGTTTTCATTCATATAAACAACATTTGAGGTGTAACAAAAATTCCCCGCTGTACATTTATTGGACGCCTGCTTCGACTTTTATTCGTTTCTATTAACTGAAAGATTCGGCGTAGGCGTTAGAAATAAATATTTTTACAATATGATTCATGATCGAATGAAAATTTCGTAGTTCTCATCAGATATCAGAGGGATACAGTTTCCTTCTGTTTGTTAAAGGGACAATAACTTTGTAACAAACTTGTAATCCGTACCGGACATTAGCTGACCGGCCAATCGGTCAGATGTACTCGGATTAAATGGGTTGTCGATAAATGATATAATGATTACGCTCTTAATTAACGTATCATCGGTATAACCTCATTCATTATACACTTCCTATATTTGTTCGGAGGGATGGGCTTATTACCCAAAATGTTTATGGTAGCCTCCAGGACTGGAACAACGGTGGGTACACAATAAGATTTGTTTGAATTTCAGTTCTATTTGTGGATGGATATGATAATGGTAGGAGTACTATTAAATATTAGACGACGTACAAATATGTATGTGATTAAAAATGAATTAACTTGTTATCTGAGTTTGGTCTGATCGCCGATCCTATTAAAGCGATATTAGCCGCAAAATACATAAATATCTAAGCTAGATATTGAGGAACACCAAAAATTCATGTTTACCGAAAAGCATATTTTGATAAATCAATTCGCAAATCGATCCGAAATACGTGCTTGCCAAGTCCAACTGGCTTTGGTATATATATAGGTACGTGTAACTATACATATAAAAACTAAAAAAGGTACAATAGACTGAAGGCGAGTAACTTTATCATCTGCAGGTTTAACGAGCCTAGGACTGATATCGAATACGACGAGTACTATCCTATATTAATAAGTAATACTAACTGGACTGACAGAAGCCATCTAATGCTGGAACTTTTGATTCTTTTATATGAAAAAATAAAAAAGTTATCTGGACAAAAAATTATCATCTTTCATTTCATTTAAGTCGATATCGACAACTCGTCAAAGAATAGTCAGTTCCGTTTCCGTTTTACTCAACTTGTTATACCCTTAACTCGGCAGTAACGGTCCCTTCCATTTTGCTTAACTTATACCGCAACTCAATAGGCAATACGTGTACAGACTAATTAATTGGCTTAACTCGTAATATCGAACGTTAAACTGACTAATCTCTTACGCATATGGTATTAATAGCACGACGTATCAGATAAATATTGGTAGTAGGTATACGACATTATATTAACTTATTTCACAACATCACTCATTTTATCATCGACGTAACAGCTGATTGCTACGCGTATTGAACGTATTAATTGCGTTACGTTATTATGAACGTAACCAATTAGATATTATTGGCCAATCATTCGTTCCTAAATAAAATGACACAATGAGAAAATTTACATGAAGCAGTTAAATCCGCACTGTTAAGATACACTTTACCATGGAATGTTTCGGTTTGTTTTTGATCGATTATGTAATTTTTTGTATTGAAAAACACCTTTTTCTATGTACATGAGGTCTTTAATTTAATTAGTTGGGAATATAATTGGGTAAACGCTGGACATACTCTTCACTACATGTGTGTGGCATACACCATCTATATAGTAATCCATATCAATGCTTCTCAACCATTTTTATTCTATTCTACGACCTACGAAAAAACAAACGCAAGCCTATTATTATTATAAAAAAAGCGATTGTTCTCATATTTTTTTAAATCAAATATACGTTTGTAGGCTATCGAAACTGACAGTGTATACATAAACGCTTAAAAACAGCATTAAACGATTGCATGTTTTCTCTAAGTTTGCTCTTGGTATGTATATTTTGTATTATGATAAGACGTCATATTAACAAAGAATTACTATTGCTATTGCGGTAAAATTACTATATCCTGTATTCTGGAAATAGTATGTTGACAATATGTACGAGTAGATATAGAGCTACTAACTACCGAGGCTTTCAATGACAAATCAATATATCAGATACGTAGATAGTAAGGGTACTTTAGATTAAATTACATAAAACGTAATGAAAAACTATATAATGAATAAATATTTTAATAACTAATAGATTCTAAAGACATTTAATGTTAGTTATTTTATGCTTTGTAATATGCACTTGTCTAACAATAGGTAGAAGATTTAATAAAGGAATATTCCTAATGCATTTCATAATATTATGCCATTCATTGGGTTTTCAATGATCGTCGTGTAAACATATTAAATTATAAACAATTCTTGTTAGTACTAGGGGCAGTTTATTGCGTAAATAGTTTACATTCGTTAGTATTAATATTTATTTATGTGTTTTCATTACAAGGCGTGTAAATAAATGTTCATTTACTATTTATATAATACTCTTGCAAATTTATCCAATCTTATGCACAAGAGCAAAGAATAATGTGCAAATGTTCCAAAGTAACATTAGCTACTCGTAGTGCAGCTTTTACAGGTTTTAGAAGGTATTTTCATTATGATGGCTAAAGCAGTTATTGTAACAAAAAATGAATTCCTTTACTTAGTTTCAAGACCGAAATTCAATAGTAAATTTAAACTGATAATTATTCATACTCCCTTGAACTTAACGGATTTTATCTATTTAATTAAAAATTGAAATATACACAGTACTTTCATCAAGCTCTCAATGCGTCCAATTTGGATTTTGCTTAATAAGGGAAGAGAAATAAGTTAATCTTCATGAACAAGCCGCCCGATATACTTACATAGGTGTGGTTATTTCAATAAGTATCTTTATTGTATCGTGGAGTGCCTGCCGTAACGAGGTTTGAGCTCGCTTTATGACCAGTTTTATAGGTGGATCGCGCAGTCACTTTACACCGCCGGTCTTAGTTTGTTACGTATACGCGACAAAGTTTTGTTTACGATGTCGCTCAGTGGATCTCTTAATCCTCGTATCGATGCCGTTATGTTAATGTCATTTGAAATAGTTTAATTTTATATATGAACATTAATATAGGTATTATGTAGGTATTACAATATTAATTATAATTTAATAAGTTTATATTATACGTATTAACAATATTGTAATAAATTGTGATATGAATCTTATTAACTATTGTAATACTCGTATGTCTCATAAATTTTCTTACATCCTAAAATTATTTTAATTCTCGCAAAGAAGTTCAACTATTTTATGTGCGGTATTTCAATAAGCATTTTTATTGTATCCCGAAGTGCCTACCATGACGAAATTTGAGCTCGCTTTACAACTATTTTTATAGGTGTACTACGTTGTCGCTTTATACTGAGGATACAATATATACGAGTATGTATCTACGTCATAAATCAATAAAATTTTTTAGTGTTCTTAGAAACGATAGACATATTTTCTTTTACATTTAGTAACCGTGTCAACAAACCAATTTACTTTCCACTCCTGGAACACGAATACTCTATCATTCTCCAATGCGTTTTGACAAAAGTGATGCGTCCTTCGAAGAAGTTGTCGAAAAATGTATGAAGAACAACCAGCGTGATCGACTGCGTACCGTGCCCCGAGAATCCCAGAAACGCTCGTAAACATTCGCTACTACCGGTCTCCCATTTCGGTGCAAATCGCGCTCGGTGGCCCTTATCTTTAGATGCCTTTCAATTCATACAAACGTCAGGGCTACCACCGCGGTTACTTTTACATCGTTTATAAATTTTATGAACCGGATATATCAGCGAGCTTCGGCAGCAGATAATCCCGTTGTCGCCACATATTTAGTGGAATCGTTCATCGGTGTGGTGTATTCGGGCGAAGACGAATACCTGTCGGAGAACTGGCTATAAATACGAGTAGGCGCCGCATCAAACGGTTTTAACGCAATGAAATTTGCTTGCTTGATCACGCTTCGACAATTTTCACACGATCGCTTCCTCCATTTTTTACGCAGTTTTTTCCAATTATTATGTGAACGCTACAATCGCGGATTAATATTATTTAGTCGCTAACGTGTCCAAGTAGATATATCTTATGTCTACCTCGTCGTTTACCGAACACCAAGTTTCTCTGTGATAGTGATACATATGTATATATGTATACGCTTATCTCACGCTAAGTATAAACAGCATTATCAACACTTTAAAGATCACTCACAGTCTCAAACACCTGAGCCTGCGGAGAGATTGCTTCTTTGTTTGTTCTACTGCTCGCGCTCATTTTTCCAGGAATGTGCCAACTGTGGAATGTGTTTCTTTTCGCTGTATTCCCTATGTGCTATATGTGAGTAATTCAAAGAAGACACCTATTTCTGTCACTAAGCAACTGTTACAATATTCAACTGTTACAACATTTCGGCCTAAAAGGTTTGACCACTGGTGGCGCGAGTAAATATGTATAATGTATAATTCTAATGTACCTGTAAGTAGAGGATTTATTGATGTTTCAGAATCACTATCCCCGGATGTGTATTTGTATGTAATTTGTTCCAGTTATAGGCTTTCAGCTTGTATAATGACTCCAAACATACATATGTTCATATGTTGGACACATGAAAAATACATATATGTATTATTTTTTAACTACTATTCAACTGAGTTTTCAATTTTGCAATGTAATTGTTAATATAAGCATGTTGTGCTTTCAATATTTGTAAGGAATTGGACTCTCCAATAAACAATAACAGCGAATATGTTAAAACACTATTATTTTTCAATTACAGTTGATGACATAGAGCTGCGAATTCTCTGAAAAGAGACACTCGGCTCTGTAAACTTACATGCGGTTATTGAATAAGTGCCTTTATTGTATCGAGGAGTGCCTGCCATAACGAGGTTTGAGCTCACTTTATGACCGCTTTTATAGCTGGACTGCGTCGTCACTTTACACCGGAACGTTAGTTCGTCACACATGGCGACTAACATTTGTTAACTACGTCCCTTAAAAATGAATTTTCACGGGCTTCCGTTGCCTCTACTCACATAATGATGCTTTCATACGATGAGATGGCTCTTGAACATTATGTTTTTGTGATCGTCATATGAGGTCTTTTTTATCCTTCTAGCGACTAGATATTTTAATTTTAAAATTTTTTGTAATACTTTTGTCAAACTTTCTATAAAATTATTAAGATGCCCTTCGCTCAACAGTCTAATTTGCTCCAAAAGATTAAAAGATACCTAAAATTACTACTTGAGAGAGACTACTCAACAAACCGTCCTAAGGAAGAGAATCCTCATTAAAAATTTGCCATCAGCACATTTTAGGGCCGATCGCACCCGAAGTTGGTTAATTATTGTGCAAACACCTCAAGACTTTGAGTTCTCCAATAGAAAATAGTAATTAAAAATTATTGAAACGCTGGCACATTGGTCTACTAGTTAGATCTCCGACTTCTTAACTGGGGTTTTGATTTTGATTCCCACTCAGGACTCAGGACAAACACTGTGATAGGCACATTTATTTTGTGCCTGGCTGTAATAAAAACAGCTATTATAAATAAGTATTATATAGTATGTACGACTATATATATGTATGTACCAGTATGTTTAGCAGCTATCCAGTTAATATAACACTAGCATTTAATTGCTTTAGAATCAGATGTGTTGAATTGTTCCGATTGTTGTTATTATTATACACAGAACAAGAAAAATGATGTACAGAATATTTTGCTTGTAAAGTGTAAGCGCTCGGTTCAGGTGTTTGAGTGTGTTGCGTCTAGTGCTTGTGGTTTATACTCGTAAGTACGTGGTTGTTCCGCTCCGTATTACATTAGCTTGTACGTGATCAAATTATACGTACAATTAAGTCGAGCTTTGGAGATTCAGGCTACTAGTGCATAACATTTTCTGTCTGTACTCCCAATGTAGTTGTCTTTTCAATCTTGTATCGCAGATACAACCCCTACAATACAATTATAACAGTTCTGAAATTGTATTATTGTATGAAATATTTCTGTAACCTACTATTTTTACCTTTAGGTATATGAAGTTGTTATCATCAGTAGGAAAAGAATATTAAAGTTACGTTTATTTTAATTACCTTATTTTTATTTTCCATAATAAAAATCTGTTCGGTTACAAATCAGTAAAAAGTAGGCAACTGTTTCGGTTAATATAATAAAAAAAAAACATTTTTTCAGAAATGTTTATTATTGTTGAGTTAGTAAAAACCTTTCAATTAATTATATTATGCGAGTAATGGTAAGGTAGATAACGGTTAGTGATTTATAAAAAAAAATCTACTTCAGTAATTATGAAAAACAAATTCATATCCAATTCAATTGTTAGTTCAGACTGTTTGCAGACTGCCCACGACTGCGAAATGACGTAAATGGTATTTTATAACTGTTGTGGCATTATTTGCTTTTATATTGTGTTTAACCTTTTGCACATAATGTATTTTAAACGATCAAGTCTACGCATTTATCAAAATATTGACGTAGGTTGCGGGTATACCGCAGTTTAAAAATATATCGTACATCGCAATGCTTTCAATTAATGATATCGAATAAGTTGAAGGCTCATATTTACACTTGCCACTTTTCAGGCTATAACTACATGACTCGGCGCTGAATCATAAATATGAGACAAACATAACTTCCTTGCTCTCTCAATGCAGGCCGAGTGGTGTGAGTTAGTGCCAACTGACGATATATTTCAGTGAAATTTAAAAGCTATCTCAAGGTCCATAGGTCTAAACTAGGGCTGTCGGTGTGCTCTCCAAAGTACTCATAAAATATTTCCTGAAACTGAAACCCCGCCACGTGCCAACCTCAGCCAATATTTCGTAACTTTACTATTATAGCGTGTCAGGGCTGAACTACCCTTTATTGGGTCTGGCATAATATTTTGATATTAGCACACAAAACACCTATATCAGAATATAATCCGAGGGTCTGATCTTTAAACTAAAACATGTTTCGAGGTATTATACATGGTTATTAATTATAAAGTAATATCTAGTTACTAACATGTAAATGGAGCGCTCGTAGTCCCAACGCGGGTACGGATTGCAAACGATCGGTACCTACTTGGATGGAATACTGCTAGCGACAAATCTTCACAAACATTTCTGTGCTACGAAGGGCTCAAGAGGTAGCAATATCGTTAGGCGGTGAAGGCGGTTCCAGAACGTCTGACAAAGGGGTTGGTTGTTAACCCTTATCGTCCAGAATTCGCCAGTGGGACAGCGGAGTATGAGACAGGCCTCCAAAAGTTGCGAAAGAAACCCAAGCCCAGAACCAAAACATAAAAAAAGGGTTGTGGTCAAAAGATAAACAAATTAAAATGAAATTACAATTACTTTCGTTATTATATAAATATATTTTAGTCTGGGTTCGATCCTGGCATCCACCTCTGATTTGTTACGTGCATTTTAGAACTAAAAATTTAAATATCACTTGCTATAACGGTGAAAGAAAACATGGTGAGGAAACTCGCACACCTTAGAGATGTTATAAAGTATTAATATTTTCTGAGGTGTGTGAAGTCTACCGATCCGCACTTGGCCAGCGTGGTAGACTACGGCCTAAATCCCTCTCAATATGAGAGGAGATCCGGTCCAGCAGTAGACCAATAAAAAGGGTCGAACAATAAGAACAACGTAACGTTATGTACGAAGTTTAGTAACACATGATAATTACTGAAAATAGCTTTGTGGAAGCTGATGTAGCAGCTGTCTGCGTTTTGACTTAGTATATAATATATCTACCTGTGTCATAAGCTCATAAGGTACAAAGCCAAGGCTGACTGCAGGGAATTAAGTATTTATTGCATGTTCGCAGCAGGACATGGAATCTCAAATACTATCTACTGTAGATAGTCTTAAGAGTAAGCCTATTGTTTTCTTTGCCGTTGGATTAGTCTGCCAGAGTCTACAAACCATAAGGAAGTTTATATACTGTTGATGCGAACGAAAGGGAAGTTTTAAGCGGAATCGTGCGAATGTCGGTTTTGCGGCCTGCAAAACTCCAACCATTCAACTCGCCGTTTCCTGACTCTTTAAAATTTTAGGTAACGTAACGTGGAGGGTAAAGGCACGAGCGGAAGGCACGAAAGGCACGGAATACACCCATGTCACCGCGTACATCCGCTTACGACAGAAACGCGGAAAGAAGTACTAAAATGTATATTCAAATTGATCAAACTTTTAATTTACTATAATTTTAGTAACGCATTGATTCTGAAAGGTCGCGTGATAAAAAATAATTTTATGTGCTAATAATGTACCAATGGTTACAAACATAGCTCTGATTTGTCGTTACTTTCGTAAATAGTGGCCTAGCAATATTAAGATACAATTTTTTGCGAGCAATGACCTAACGAAATACTCTTTAATGGTGCTCCTATTATTTGAGTAGTCTAATTATATACGTCATTAATACTATCTCTTACATATTCTATTTTTTACAGGTACTCTTACCACTCATGTGAAAAAAAGAAAAGTAATAATAACGTAAATCTTTCTAGTTAAAGTTCTATTTATTTGGGGTATTCGTTAACTGTTACATATCGGCTCAAAGCATCGACAGTGTGACCAATCGTACGAGCTTATACGTGACATAAGAATACTTGAGGAGTATTATTTAGGACCATCCTTGCATAAACTGACTAATTATAATAATGATGGAAGCTGATCACAAGAAATCTGGTGAGGTTCCAATACGCGAATTGCAAAGTACGTGTTACATAGGATCAATATTGATTTACTGTATGGAGACAGTTATAGGGTTATAAATATTTTTTATATTAATATTGACATGTAGCTAGATATTTTGAGTATGGTCTACGTAGATCGAATTAAAAATTACTATTATTATTATAATACAATATCTTTCTGTTACGGCTATGCAATTTGACCTAGAAGCTTAATCTGTACATGCTTGAAACACATGTTTTTTTGCTTCTTGCTCATATTTTTGTTCTTGCATTCTGTGTACCATCGTATAGTTTATTTTCAAGATACAGTATATACCATAAGTAATTTGAATAACGTGTCAAATATAGACAACGTTTGATTCCCGGCGAAGACAGCTGGCCATTATCGGAGAATTCAGTTGTTATGTTTGTAAAACGTTAATGTTTACAGTACACGGTTTACTTGCGTTTGCGTTGAGATTGCGTATTAAATATTACGACCAGTATCCCTCGTACGGCGGTTCCTGTCCATTTATGTGTTTGCCTTGTTTAGCCTATTTATAAATATTTTGAAGACTCAACCATCTGCAGGGCGAGCTGGAAGGTGGTGGTCCGGAAATACTTCTGTAGAGACAGGTTCAATTTTTTAACTTCTTTTTTTACTGGCGTCTACGCCTAAAGCATTCCGCACCAAGCTGTTTTAAAATGTTTTGATTCCTGTTATGATTAGCTACTGGGTTCTAGAAGACTGCTTTATGTAGGTAGAACCGCTTTGAAAGGCTCCGACGAAAATTAAATTTTACTAAATGCAGTTTTCAGTGCATAACCTAATATGCCGTTCAAAAAATATTAGCGTCTAACAGCTTGGAATTATTTTTGGAACTACTTTGTGTTGAATAATAATAATTGTTGTTAATGATTATAATCAATAGGTATAATTTGCTTCTGCTGGATTTATTTAAATATTCATTTTAAGTTTTAAAATTATATATAAAAAAGCCTTTTCTAAGACGGGCCCGATTTAAATGAAAAAGAAGTCGTACAATTGTCTTTGGCCGTCTGTAAAAGAAGTATTGTTATAGAGTTCAGGTTTGAAGGGCTTACTTAAGGCTTTTTAAATTCATCCTCGGGGTGCAGTTGTGTTTGACCTCAAATAGGACTAAAATGCTAATTAACTTTTGTTCGACTAGTCTTCTACTAGTTAGGATTCTTGCGAACGCTTAAAGTAAAATGTCTTTTATATTACCTCTATAAAGTTTTGCGTAAATAGACTTTAGCAACAGTTATACATAATTACATGTATGCAGAGATAGAGCGTTCCATCATTCGTATGTATATATATACTTCTACGTACTGAAATAGTATTTTATTACGCCAAAATGTCTTATAAATGAAAGTAATTGCCATATCTGGATCAAAATGGACGAAGGGCTTTAATATCAATAGGGATGTTATGAATTTCAGATGAAATGCGAGCTACATTATCTACTTATAGTATTATTTTATTTGCATATATTTTATTCTTCTGTTTTGAAGAAGAATAAACAACTAGTCAGTTACAAAAACGATAATCTAGTCGTCAATAAGTGTGAATGTGTATCTCTATTGAATAATTGACTTTGCCTTGATAAAATAGTGACCATTATCAACGTAAACAACTGTAATAAGTATTAGTTTCGTTGTAAAATACTGAGAATTATTCGTAGGTATATAAGAATGATTATTTTGTTACTGATAATAAGAAAGGTAAAGGTTAAACGCTATTATTAATGCCAATAATACATTAATTTGCACGTCTCCAAAGAATGATGCGATATGAGCGCAAGGCGCAATATTAAAGAATTGAGCAAATAGCGCTGTCAATACCAGGGTCACTAAATACTGCCTTTACTTAAAACTCCCTGATAAATAAAAAGTTAACACCATATAATCAAAACATAACCGTGAAAACTTACGTTCTGTCTAAAAAAACAGTCCGAAAAGTAGCGCCAAACTTCACCGAAACTTTGATCACTCACTGTATCACATTTAATTATTTTTCTCTAACTGTAGCATTGTTAAAATATGTGCAATATTTTAATGTGGCATGGTAAATTTATATGGTTTAGTCGGACTATGACATACATATATCGGGAGGAAACACGGAGCAGAACGCGCGTTAGCATCCGCTGACGGTCGGAACTGTACTGAACCGTCGCTGAACTCGACTCGTTTCAGAACTTCAGTTATCTATCTATTACGCCCTACGGTCAAGCAACTCAACCTTTATCTAAATTGAATAATACGCATCTACTTTCGATCTCATCAATCAGTGATAACAGTCTAATCTGAGTTCGGTAACGGCAATATCACTAACTTCCGCAAATACAGATTAACTTTTTCTATGGAAAATCTGAAATGAAATTTGATTAAATAAGCCTACGAATCTTTCCTTATAAGTTCATACAAATATACACGTACTATTAAGTCCCAAACACCATAACAGGGGTGTTATAAGATCGAAGCCTCCGTGTGTGTTTGTTTGTCTATCTGAGTATGAGTCTGAGAAATATGTAATTCCTTTATTTATTAGCAATTACAAAATTGAAGAAATATCCAATCTTACGCAATAGAAAAATGAACAGTAACTTTTCCTGTGAACATTTTATGCTTACTCACATCTTGTAGTTGTATTCTTTGTTTTACTTGATGTACTTCTTAGTGTTTTATATATTTTAAAATGTTTTAATATCTGACGCATCATATGGTTGATTATCCATAATGGTAGGTATTGGTGATATATTTTACAAATCATTAAGACCTCGTACATCCCAAATTATGACGTGACCTTCGCTCCTCCCTCCCACTTCCAATATGGCGGCAATGACAACAATTCTAAACAAAATTGTTTTTGTACAAAAGGAAAATTGTTTTACTCAGAGCTACAGACGGATGTGAGAGAAGCAGGAAATCACATGTCATGAGGCAACTTCGTATATACATAGGTATAAGGATGTATATATTCAACAGAATGGAACTCCCTGTCGATCCATATATCATTATGCGTATAACTTGGATAGTATAAAAAAGATTGAATATGCACCGCCAGGCAAGCATGCTACGTTCTAGATTGCACCTCGTTTAATTTCAGATGAGGTTGTTGTCATATGTAACACATCTAAACGTTTAAAAAACGTTGATGTCCTCAAAAAACCTAGTTTTTACAAACAGTATGATTATACACACCGGAATATAGATCTAAATAGAAAAAATACAACAGGTTACGAGTATTTTAGATCAAATTATTCTTCCACTTAAAAGCGTTATATCAGTCTTAAAAGGTCAACTACAACAGGTCTGTAATCACAGCAGTAGTTTTTGTTTTGCACCCATTAGCGTCCACCTGAAAGAGTATTAAGGGAATATGTATTAATATAAAATAATGAATATTATTGATATAAAATATGTATAATGATTATTATTCTGTTTATACTTTACTAGGCACGGTATATCGGTTGACTGTAAAGAATGCCAGTAGGCTTTAAGACCGTCCATTGTACATAGTATATTTTAGTTCTAGGTGCTATAATCGAAATGCTTTGTTTTGATATATCAAATTACAGAAAAATAGGTAAATGAAAATTTCAAAAGAATCACGAAAATCTTGATGAAAATGAACCACTGTTGTAAACTAATGGAAGATCGCGAAAGAAATACTTCTGCACATAAAAATGTTATCACATTTTATGATGTTTTCGTAATATTTTCTCACGCTGAAAGCATCACTCGAGAAGGTTTCCAAGAGCGGGATGACGCCGTTACAAGGCATACTATTATTTAAGGGCATTATTACTGACACGGAGAGCCTCTCAACAGATCAAGAGATTCCGAGTGCCTCTTGGGGGCCACGAAGGACTAAGCCAGGAGTCTATAACAGCGATTTTTTATATTAAGTTCTTGTGTCATCATTTTCATTTTGAACCCATAGCCATGAAATTAGAACGCACAGAGTGGTTAGAAAGTGATGATTGATAATGATAACCATAGGATATTATGTTGTACCGTTACCAGTGCCAAGTTGTACCAACAATGAAAACAACTAAAATATTTATAGTAATTTTATTTCGCTGAAAAAACATATAGTTGTCATACTCGTATGTATTTCGCCTTGTAAAGTTGTTAAAACTATCAATACAATTATTCGATCTCTGACCAGCGCTGGTGGGTAGATTTATACAAATCCACCCTCATTATGTTTCAGCTACAAATCGTGAGAGTGAAAGGAGTAGCTAGGCTCGCTTCATGTGACACAGACGTTCTGTGCTCCCGTGCTATCATCGTTATTTTCTCGTGCGACTACGTTAGTTCCCACGTGAAGAAAATCTGTGCCTGTGTCTAGACCATGTCTAGAAAGAAGAAAGAGAGCGCCGTGCGCACCACACCCTGTTCCGCTCCACGTTGGATTGGATATTAAGGTTGGTGGTATTAATCTACTTCGCTGGCCTGGTCGGGGATTATATTATACATTATATATTTCACAATACACATATACAGTCCACTTACTAAGTGCATATATCGCACAGTCAATGAACTCTGTAGTCATGAACATAGTTATATTAACACAGATATTTAGATATTAGCAGTATATGAAATACTAGCTGCGCCCGCGTGGTAATCAATATTCTTTCGTCTTAGCAACATCTGTCATTGCTCCTCCATTCCTATTTGTCATGCCGTGATGTTATATAGCCTATAGCCTTCGTCAATAAATTGACTATCCGACACAAAGTAACTTTTCAATGCGAACCAGTAGTTCTTGAGATTAGCGCGTTCAACCGAACATACTCTTCACCATTGTCATATTAAATATTAGATATTAGTTTTCTACGTAAGAGCCTATAACTTGTATAATGAATGCAAATTATATACGGGTCGTATCAGAGCTTAGCGTTGTAATATTACGTAGGGT
This sequence comes from Aspitha aspitha aspitha, assembly GCA_018246895.1. Lineage (NCBI taxonomy): Eukaryota > Metazoa > Arthropoda > Insecta > Lepidoptera > Hesperiidae > Aspitha > Aspitha aspitha. Next base: position 18,364 of record DWGJ01001312.1, read on the forward strand.
TGGTCGAAATCGACTATAGTTGATCCAATATTAACGTATATTTAGGACTGCCATATAGCTTGAAAAGGCCTTTGAAATAGTTACAATTTCCAGAGCATCACTGTACGTTCCCTATAATATAAATAAATACATATATTCAACGTGTTTTTACGAGCTTTTTATTAACTTGATATTATGTATATTTATCCGGGCGGGAACCGTGCTACTGAATCTTACACCATTTATCTTTAACCGATTCAGCTGAAATTTGGTATACACGCTTATTCTGGATGACAGTCCATGCTTAGCTATGTGACGTCATTCTAATTCCAATATGGCGGATCACGCAAGATGGCGGACTTGTTATTGATTCTGCACTACCACAATATGGGTGTCAAATGAAAGGGCTCGCTGAGGAGAACACGAAAAGTAATACAACCCCATATTAAATTCAACCTTGTTTTTTAAAAGTATTTTTTACCATTAATTTATTTTAGTAATGAAATTATTGAATGAGATTATTGAATCGATATACATATATGCACGGGTATAATATGAAATGCAATATACGCTTTTGACGTTTTACGTAATCCCCAATGTTATTTACTGGCATTTAAAGTCTTGGATGGGCTTATACTATATGAAGTTCTTAAATAGCCGTGACAGGTCTGATGGGAGAAAAATACTCGTAACTAGAAGAAAATGTACAAGTATACATACAATAAACACATACAAACAATAAATATACATACAATTGACAAAAAGCGTGAAGTATCTGAGAGTTTAATTCAATTCAATTTATTTCAGACAGATTACATTGATCCTTGTGTGTTAGTAAGGACTTAAGCCTGGTGTTAGTAAATACAATTATTGTATAACACCGTTATATTCAAGTTATAAATAAGTAAATATGAGTAATAACTGGGGACAATTCCACACATGGGTATCTGATCCCAAATTAGGCAATTTAATGCCTCTGTTATGGTGACCGGACAGCTGATGAACATACATATATAAATAAAATACTCATATATAAATATTTTATTGCGCCCAGATACAGAACAAACAAATGTGCTCATCACACAAATGTCTGTCCCGGGTGGGAGTCGAACCCACCACCTCCGGTTTTGCGGTCAGGGTCCAACCACTCGACCGTGAGGCCAGTCGAATTTGTTCAAATTGTTTTATTCACTATAAGGTGTATGTATAGTTTACATACGCTCAATGATGGTCATGTTTTAGTCATTGATTGATTGAGCCAAAAAGGAAAGGAAAAACATTACTAATGTTTTTCCTTTCTGTCATAGATGTACTGGAGGTCTGTTACTGGGGCGGAAGGCGCGGATCGCGACGACGCGGCCGAACCTAACTTGTCCCCGACGCAAAAAACCGACTTAACCGTTGATACCGCGTCGCGTCTACACGACGCGCCGTGCCTAGACCTCGCGCAGGTGAGTGCGAGCCGATCACATGCTGATTCTGTTCTGTTATGTTTTGTTTTACACTCGTCCTCCCTTTGTTCTTTGTTTTGTTTGTCGCAACACGGCCCCGCCTCATCGCACACCGGCACACAGACTGTTACGGTCTAAACACTAAGCCGAAGGTACGCGACCCAAGTTTTAATTTAGAAAGAGAGAATTGATTTTCCGTCGTCCACTCCATGACAAACAACAAAATACAAAAACAGGCAAAAGAAACAAACAAATGAAAATTAAAAAAAAAATTTGAAATAAAAAAAAACGTAACATGCAAAAATAAATTAATTAAAAACAAATTTTTACACGCACATATCAATACTTTATGCCTGTGTGTCATAGAGGGCCGGAAACGGCACCCACTCGGCATGTTGCCGTGGTTTGAGCCACGGCGCCGAATTATGGCTATATGATGCATGATATATTACGGCGGATACGACACTATAAGTGCCGAATAATATATGGGGTGTTATACAGAAATTTGCCGCTTAATACACGCCCGACCGAAGTTTTAGCCGTACTCTGTGACGCAACGTAATTTCGGCGTAGCGTAAACATGTCGAACTTGGGTCGCGCACTTTCGCCGCAGTGTGTTTAGACGGTGTCGCTTCAATCTGCTCTGGCGGTGAATGATTTTTCCTTCGTTTTCTCTTGCAGAGTCAACCGATGGAGTTCGCGCCGATCGAGCCGCAACTGCCCACGCCGGCTAAGGGCAGCAAGCGCGGCAGGAAGCGCGCGTACTCCACCACCGGTCTCGGCAAGGGCGTTAAGGGCGCCAAACCGCCCGCCAAGCCCAGAGCGAGAGGCAGAGGTACGCTCTTTACATCACTTACACTTACAACACTCGTTTGATTATTAAGCGCTATTAAGTAAGTATTAAGTAAGTAAGTAGCCTACACACAACAGCACTTTATAAAATAATAACTTAAGATAACAACATATAATTATGTATATGTTGTATATACCTTTAAAGACGACTCACACTGTATAAGACAGCAAGCCAAATGTATTAAGTAAG
>DWGJ01001313.1:0-20832 GCA_018246895.1 Aspitha aspitha aspitha
ATTTTTCAATTCGAACCAGTTGTTCCTGAGATTAGCGCGTTCAACCAAACAAACTCTTCAGCTTTATAATATTAGTATAGATATAGAATAAGTATACGAGTAACCGACCGAGGAAAAAACACTAATGTGCAGTTATGCGAAGAAAAATATTTGCTTAGACATTACAGGTGTAACAATCCAACGTCTTCGGATGTTTTGTAAACCGAATATCAGTACTTGGAAGATAGAGTTGTTCTATATAAAATCAACTTGTCTTTACTTTTGCTTTTAGTACTATTAATATATACATGTACTTTTAATGGAAGAGTAGGTACCTACATAACTTTAAAGCAGTTTCTTGTTTATAGTTCTTGTTTATAGTACTTATGCTTATAGGTGTTTTTGATACTATAAGCCTCGAAGTGAGTAGCTAGCAACATCTTTACATTATTTCAATAAATACATGACAAGCTGACTACTTTCAATTCAAGGACCACTCGTAGCTCACCAAGGTGTGTGCTCGTCACGAACATAACTCTATCACTTTCACATGGCGTACGTGAATGCATAAAACAAAATACAACCTATATACATATATATTGCTTAGTGTTTTATCAGGGACAGGATATAAATTAGCATAAAGTCTTTGAACAAAATTTTTTACTAAAAATACAGTGACCCGTTGTTAGTTTTAAAACGAAAATATTTACGTGTGAAATCAGTCAAACGATGTCAAACGATGTGAAACACGTGCCTTTTACGCAATAAAAAAAAATATGGATTGATCTCTATATTTTAAAGATATAAAATAAGAATCCCTCCCTAAAAAATAATACGCGACATGCATATACAGCATTTTTGGATACCTGGAGATTTATAAAAATACATTTATTCTCCTGTAAATACAAAGGCAATCTAAACTACTTAACCAAAAACTTTCCAAAGTTTGTGTACTGATGGTACAATGGGAATATGGAAGGATGAGAACGCTGGACTGACTTCGTCCGCCGAAAAAAGAAGTGGAGGCCTTCTAGCATAGATGGAAGAAAACATATTGGCATAGAAACTAGTGCAAAATAGAGTAATTTCATATAAGAAATTTCAGTATTACATTACACATACCATACGATAAGGAATTATGTTTGGTTCCTTGTAGTGTAGATATTTTCGTGTAAAGATAAAATTTTGCTCTAAATCCATTCGCGTAGATATCGACTTGGAAGATGTTAACTTTGTGAGATTTATTTGACTGTAATTTATTATAAAATTTGTCTCACTATAAGGCTATAAGAATGGCTAAGACATGGTCCAATAAATGCCATTTTACTTGAATCCAGAGTAGGTACCTACATAATAAGGAAGCAACGAAGCAAAGAGCTTCCTTTAGTGCAGTCCGTAAGCGGTCCGTAAACGACGATCACCTTCCTCACAATACCGACTAGCATTGTGTGAGACCTTTTTATTCACCACATTATAAACTGAACGAGAAACCACAAACAATAAAAGAAGCTGAATTTGCCGCATTCGAGTAAATCAAAGTCAAAGAGAAACCAGAATCGTAGGTACCTAACCTATAGAAAAAACTGTCACAAAAGTTTCAGAATGCCCTTCATATTAAGTTTGCTCAGCATCGCTGGCAACAAATTCAACAAAATCTGAACCTTAAGTTTGTGTGGATTATAGATTTATCACAAAGATTAATACGTCACCAATTTTTTGCAATGAAAAATGGTTAATCAATAAAAACATACATCACAATTAAAAATTGACTAATATTCACCTTCGTCATTGTGACTAGGTCTTTCCTCCAGTAAAGGTGCGGCATTACAAACGATAAAAATCATTACAATAACTATAATATTAAGAAACATTTTAGTTGTTACTATTGATATAAGTAACAGCAAAAACTAGGTATAGGTACTGCCTACTACATAAACTGCACTGCGTAGCACATCCTCTTTTCGAGGGTTTTTAATATTCTCTGTAGCAAGTACTTTGAACAATGGGATCGGGCTATCGATCACCTAATTAGATAAATGCGTAATCTACAACTACTCAGCTATCGAAATTAAATAGTTATTTACGCTTCGCCACTTAAGATATCTAGTAAGTAAAGAACCCTGCTGAGTTGACATCGGAAGACCTCGAACTGTTAACAGAACCGATAATGCGCTGTTGTAACAACCGTTAAGAGCTCATTTAATATTCTTCGCGTATTGTCAACGCGCCATGTGCATGGATAAGAGAAAGAAATTTCAAGACATTAGCGTAACAAATATGTCACAAAAGGTAGAGTTCCAACAAAGGTTATTGCAGTTTTGTAATTATAAATCGCATGCAGATATTTACGATTCAAACATAATTGGGGACTGCAGTTATCCACTAATAGTATTAATTAATAAAAATATGAGTAGAATTACAAAATAATTTTATTGATTTATGAGTTATGATTATCCACTCTCAATTTTTGTAGCGCTTTCATTATCTTACAAAATATTTCAATTTCGAGCTCGAAGTCTTACAATCGGACACACTACAAAGGAATAGATTTTTGTCATTATTTTAATGAATCTCCTCGCAAATATAGTGAGTAAATTTTAAAAATATCATGATCAGATCAGTTATTTTACAAGACCTTTAAATTAGCAAGAAAAACATTATATTGTACATATATTCTGTTTAAAAGCAAATAACCCGTGTACGTTTAAACACATGGGAGCTGCCCAGATTCCGTGTAGGAAATAAAATGAAATGAGACAGTTATATGAATCGTATCAATAAAATGTGAATCTTAAAACCTTTTGCATAAATTTCATGAGAGAGAGATTCCGGCGTAGCGGCTATATTCAAACAATACAGGTATCATTACTTTCAAATAATTTCAATATTACAAGCTTATTATAGCGAAAAAACCTATAAAGTTTAATTTTTTTACGACCTTAATAATTCTATTTAAATTAAGCTATTGACCATACGTAAATACATCCTTTCTATTGTCCATTGTCAGTTTTTTTTGTATTCAAGTAAAAGGGTCTATTTATTATTAATTAATAAGAGTACGTTATCGCTAGATAAATTAACATAGTTTACGCCATACGTGTGGTAATACGTTGATGCAAGATAATAAAATCAGTCATTAACATTACAAACTCATTACTAAACACTGCAGAACGTAGTTATAGCGTAAAGAGTTCTAAACATCGCATAAGATTATGCAGTATCTATCCTCGTGGGTATTCTTAACGTAGAATTTTAGAAAAAGAAATCATCTGGCAGGTTTGCAGTACCCAAGCAAAATATTGAATTTGAAGTTGGACACTTAACGCAAACTTGCTCAGTGCCTCGAACGCAGTCTACATCCTCGATATATTGCAGGCACTAATGGTTTCCGCATTGTATAGTCATTCTAAGTCAGCAACCGTAATGTACATTGTCTACAAACGGTTGGACAATGGAAATATCATTTTAGAACGGTCGAATTTTAACAACTCTCAGGATTGCGCTTGTAGGGGACACAAAAATTAAAGTTTTCGCCCAATCTAGGCGCAAGAAAGTAAGTACATATGCCTGCTTTAGTTCCGGCCTAGTACTTTCTCATACATTCAACATACATAACAATATGTAATCCGTAAACCTACATTCTGAATATGCTATTTATTACTTTGAATATTTATTTGTTTCTTTGTGAGATTAATAAACTGAAAAGGAATTTGTTAAATAACGACCAACGTGGGCGGCATCTCATACAAATTAGAAATTTATGCGGTAACGAACTATCAATGGTATCAACTGAGCATCGGTACACTTCCTTATCTAGTCTTTTCTCTTCTCTCTTATCTCTTATATATATATATGTAAATGCCATGTCACGATGTTCGTTTGCGATAATCTCCGAAACCACTGAACCGATTTCAATGAAATTACGTACATATCTATTATTTGATCCAACTTAAAAGATAGGATAGTTTTTATAAAATAAATAAATAATAAATGCCAATTGTCAATAAATTTTTACATAAAATAAATTTCTGAACGCACGATATTTGACATATATGATTTGTCAAGTCCACTAGTGAATTATAATTTTTAAACGAACCATTACAGTTCTACACTTCTTTATGTTCCACTATTCGATACAGGTCCTTTCTTGGATGAAAATGGGTTTCAAGCTATAAATAAAACATCATGTCTGTATTGTAAATAACGTGCTATATTTAGGTATATTACAACATAATTACAAAAAAAACTTCGACACACAAACAACTAAACTGTACATGCATGCAGTTCAAATACATTGTAAATTATGAATAACTAATTTAACGCAATATACAATAAATTGCAATCTATAGAAAATACTCAAGATATAATATACTCATATCATTAATCAAACGCAAAACAACGTTCACGATATAAAAAGAATAATAAAATCCATTTCATTACAGTATGGCATTTCATTATATTTCAACATAATACTGAAACCACTAATACAATAAACATTGTTAGTCCCACTAAAAATTACAATATATAATTAAAAGCTAATACAAAACGTTACAAATATTGACATACGCAAAGTACATATTTTCTCTATAAAATTTATAGGCAAATTACGAATATAATAAAAATTTGTATGTATACAACTATATCTGGTGCTCATAACGAGAACTCAATGAATACTGTCACTAGTTTACAAATCATATATATCAAGTAATTAATTTAGGCAGTCTTTAATTTATTTCAGTTAATAACAATACCAAAACATAAGAGAATCCCACAGTAAATTAAATAAATAAATATTGTAATACCATACAACAAAAATGGTAACATACCTACTGACTTAACTAGCGATCAAAAAATGATTATACATACGAATTACAAATATCAGCACGAATTTCAGTAAAGCACTGTAAACATTCTAAATATTGGTCTAGATATTTATTGCGTGGAACGCAGTGTTCCGTTATAAGAATACACAATAACAGATCGTTGCAATTACATAAGTAACAGAGCGCGGCGGCAACTACTGCCATCATGTGCTGTTATGTAACCAGTATGTGACCAGTACCGGCACCGAGTGCGCGTGCGGTCGTCTACAGTGAGAGGTGAACACGGACCTCGACCGTCCTTACAATGAGCACAACGTACAATGGTCGTATTCACCGAGCGGTGCGGGAAACGCGGCTATCCGACACTACACGATACTAATGCGCATAAAATCCGTCGCGGCGGCTGATACCATGGGGTTTATTAATGCTTACTTCTAACATTCGCCTAATATAATTGTCTACATATAAAGGACGTCAACTGAGTAGTAAGCGGCACTCTTAAATGAGTCTTATCACAAATTGTGCATCGATGCTACAACAATTAAAAAATTATTGCTATTTCATTCAAGACGTCGATTGTCTTAAGGCAAACGAATTAAATGCTGAATACCACATGTTATTATTTTCAGTATAATTATATTACATTACTATTAACTTTGAGACTATCAAAACGTGAACATTATTTACGTAATCATATCTCATACAGTATCTACTCGTACGTCTCAAAGCCGATACTGAATCTTAAGCTTATTATTAACTACAGATTAGAATGACACAAACTGTGACGCTTATATAAATAGGCTTAGATCTCAAAATTACGTTTATCATAAACTTGATTGCTTCCTTGCAGGTAGCAATTTATAGGAAAAATATAATTTTTGATTATCAAAAATAATAACGCATAAAACTTTAATACTTTAAGACATGCATAAAAATATTGCGTTAATCAGAACATTCCAAAACCATGTGGACAACTGACGCATAATTTTATTTTAAAATCGAAATTCTGCTCCAAAATTAATGTAAACGCTCATAGTAAATAGAGACAAAGAACACATTCCCCGAGTTAATAAATTCCTAATATATTCCGAAGAGACCGGTCGCAGCTACATGTGGCGGCAATCGTGTCTACTACGTAACGTGTTTAGTTCATCGTTAATATCAACGTTATACCGTAAAACTGGCACTTAAGCTACCTAAGACATGCAGGCGAAATTCATCTAACTATTAACACGTTAACGCAGTTACTTTATAAACAGCAGTAAATCGACTAAATATAACAACACACCATTTGTGCAAAACTTCCGCATGTTCATAGCATAGCGTAAGGTTACAGTAGTTTAGTTCATCACATATTCCTGTTATTGTAATTCTACTAGCACTCAACTCTCTCTACGAAGATAGACGGTCAAATACATATCAACTGGAACTGAAATGGGACATTCCTTTGACACAATATCTTCATTTGGCACACACACTTTGATATGTCTCTGTACCTACTGCAGCTGAAACTAAACTTAGCGACTATTAAATGTTTCGTGGAATTCAAACTGGTTGTGTGTACGACGTACGTGTTTCGTTTATACCGCACCTTTAAAGACTATGGAAGCCCCAAACGACTAGTTAAAAAATTATAAATATAAGGCATCGGAAATTCCACCTACCCGTGCTCCTCTAGTTTAGAAACAAGAAACTGTCCCATTTCACATTTTTAGAAGTGAATATAGATTGTCGCCTTAACATTAAATATTATTATGACACATCACCAAGAGAGCGCATGTGTCACGTAGCATCAAAGTTAAATACAGACATGGAATTGCTACCATGCGAATAGTTAGAGCTTCCCTAATTCGATGTACCGTCAAGTTCTTAAATATCAAATCACAACAGCTAGACGATCACGGACATGACCTAATTATATAAACCTAGGCGTCTTTCGTTCATCGTAGTACACTATGCAAGTCACATGCTGATATGTAAAGACGACAGTAAATCGGTTCGAATACTGATAGAGGCTATTTGGCTTTTCATGTTTAATATATTTTGTGTATATTCGTTTTACGTGAAAAGCTTCGAATCATTAGTCAAGCGAAATAACTACGCGTCGCTACGGCGGCGGCGCGGCACATTCTCACCGATCACAGTTTTCCTAAAACATTAAAATAATTAGGCCTTTTTAGGACAGATAATCACAATACTTTAGCTACATTATTATAATCCCTAAAAGATAAACCTCATATTCGTGAGAACGGGCCGTCCTCGACGTTCACTCTTTGGATTCAGGTTACATCTGCAAATAGAAATAAATTGTTATACACCAAGAAACCGAAAATATTATTCTTTAAAGACATGAAATGTTGCTAGTTCTATTTCTTCCTTGTAATATAACTAGCAATCGGGCTACCTGATTACAGTTCATTGGGGGTTCAAGGTCTCAATGCGGACCTTTGCTTTGGAAGACAGTAACGTACAATAGGTCAATTACGTTTTTCTTAAGGCGACGTTATCTCCCCTGTTACAAGACCTTTTTTCACAGAATAAAACACTAGACTTGTAAGAATAAGATACTAGATTCGTATAATTATATTTGTCAGCGAAACCGAATTCCCTTAAATTATTATGAACGAATTGCGGCAGCGAATAACTTAAATGTACATTATATGTAATGTACTGCTAACGAATCATGTTTGATACGAAGTACTGTTTGCATAATTGAACGCGATTCAGAGTCTAGTAAGGCAGTGGTGACACACGTGAAGCAACCGGTGGTGCGGCCCTAGGCGGCGGTCTGCGCGGCGGCGGGCGGCACGGGCGCGGGCGCGGGCGCGGCGGGCGGCGAGGGCGCGGAGGCATTGCGCGAGCGGCCGCCGCGCGGCTTGATGCTCTCGGACACCTGCCACATGGCCTCCTCGCTCAGCACGTCGTCGAACTCGTTGAACATCGCCTGGATGCGCTCGTTCTTCTTGAACTTGTACTGCCTGCTGCCGACACACTTGTGTGTTATCGTATTGTAATAAAAATTTATAATTATTTCGTTGTCGAGTATTGAAGCAACAATTCGTCTGGTCTTAAATTATAAATTAACTATGATGTTTTCAACAGTTTCTCACAAATATATCATACATGGCAATATATCACACAAAAATACGCACTCCTTGTGGAATCGCTTCATATTTTCCATAATGTGGTACTGTTGCCACCGCTTCGTAAAGTTAATGCTTCCATCGGGCAAGTGGTCGGGATTGCCGACGTGTACAAATGTTAAATCTTGGAGAAACAGGCCACTGTGAAACAACATAATTAATATTATGTATACACTAAATTACACATATATATTATTTGAGTTTGTTTTGATAAAAGAAACTAAACTGTGCTCGATTTGGTTAATTAATTGCTGCATAGTATCGATATTATAATAGACGCATTAACCATTATGATAGTCCAACGTGGCTGGCGAAAGCCACAAATAAGACGTTTATACTTTTTCATGTAGACCATAATGTATCTGAGTAACCCATTTGTTTTACTATAATACACCATCAGGCCTTTTCGAAAACAAAAATTGTTGCATGAAGTACTCGGACAGCAGTAAACGGCTAAGAGTGATCGGTCTGCGCAACGATTCAATTGTAGAACATAAGTTACATGTAGGGGATGCAGGGCGGCTGCGTGTCGGCGAGCGCCTGGCGATAGGCGCGGAAGGACATGGAGGAGTCGATGAGGGCCGTGTGGTCGTGCAGCGCGTCCAGCAGCGCGCGCGGCCAGCCCAGCCGCTGCACGGGCGGACAGTCCAGCGCCGACACCAGCGCCAGGTACGAATTGAAGTTGTTCATCTTGCGCAGCGCCTTCATCACCTTCAGCAACTTGTTCGCGTACTTCTCTCGCTCGCGCGCCTCCTCCTGCCGTACCCACATAAATGAATAAGCGAATAAGTCGTTTTTGATCAACAATCCTGTGTAGTGGAATTATTTTTAATTTCATATAGTAACTTACGTACGTCAGGTCGATCTCAGTTTTTACCAACAAGTGACTATCGTCAAAACTTGTCAAGAGGCTTCGACTTCAGAAGAGTAAGCTCCGGGACTACTACGATTGCGGAATAGAAGCGTATTCGGGTAGGAAATAAAAACAGTTACAGACGTTGTAATGATTGCTTTGCATACCTGTTCTAATATCCTCGATCGTGCCCAGTAGCTCATCTTGTTGAAGTGTTCAGTGAACCGGGTGAGATTCGGTGAACTCTCCTCGGACTGATCTCGCGGCCACGACAGCACTTCAGCCGTTGTAATGCGAATAAAGAGTGCGGCATCCAACAGAGTCATCTGTTCCGCCAACTCCGTCGCCTTGAAGTCTAGAAGCGTGTCGCGGCGCAGAGATACCGTTCCATAACATGGAAGATCGTATTCGTATCGGTTGTTTGTCTGTTAACATTGATGTCATTGATGGATTGTAAAAATTTTCTTCGGCGGGTGGATATGTTAAGACACGAGATTGTCAATCTTGGATATCAAACACGAACACATATATGTACAAATTCAAATTCTTTTATTCATTCTAAAGTATATACATACACTCAACGAAGGTCATGATTTAGTCATCGTACTTCGGCTTTGTGCGCCACTCAGGCTATAGTAGACTGGGACAAAAAAGCCGGCGAAAAAAATTCCTAGCCCTCTTTTAAATAACAAATTTGAAATAAAGTTAGCCATGTTTCAGCAAGGCTACAATCCGATAAAGAGCACACCTGACAACCATTGTGTGTGTCAATATCAGCTTGCTGTCATCTGCTTACAAACTCGGTTCAGAAATAATGTGCAGATTCACATAATAAATGTAGCAATGTAGTCATTGTCTATGAAATGTATTGCTTACTTAACACTTCGTGTATAACTATGCTACTTCGGTGTCATAAAGAAATGGAAATATGGTCTTAATTTTTATCACAGCTTCATGCTTTTAAATGAGATATGTATAACAAAAATATAACTAACTCACTTGTTGGAAATGCAATTGTTTTTGTTTGTCGACTAGTATTTGTCTCAAAGCTTTCGCTATAGGCAGCTCTTCGGCTTCGACTAACCAATAAATAAATTTCATTATATCTTGCATTAGGGACCGGTCCAAGTCAGCCATTCTGAAAAAATAAAAATAAATTATTTACAAATAATACTATATTGTGTACAAATGTATCAATTTAAAATCATTTAAAGGTACAGTAGGCACAACAATGAGGGCATATGGGCATAGGAATTATTTATGGAATAGTGATATTGATCAAACGAATGCAATACAATATAATAAAAACAAATATACAAATATACAAAATATACATAACGCTAGAGTAGTAACACAAGTGATATAATAGTAAAATTATGTCACAGTTGATGCCGTCAATAATGATGTAGTCAACAATAGATGTTTCAGATTTACTAGCCAATATTGAAGATATAATTCACAACAGTGAATAGTGCATAGTCAGAAAATGGGTATGCTCACGTGAGGTCCGCCACAACCCTGGTGAGCAGGCTGAGCGTGGAGCGCAGCTCGTGCGGCCGCGGCCGGAAGTGGTGCGCGCGCCGCAGCAGCCGCGCCACGAGCTCGCGCGGCGCCACCCACGTCCTGTACGTGGCTAGAAACGCCTCCTGGTACGCGAAATCTGTGCACACAACGCTGCATTTATGCAACGGCCGACCGGCTATTGTCGAACGACTAAAGGTAACATTATTTTCAAATTTAGAGTAAATTGCCACCGAAATGATATAAACAAAATAGAAGCGGTGTGCCTTGTGTTGAATGTATTATTAAGTACATACAAAGTTTAGTTGTGGATTTCATTTTATATAAAGAGAAATTGTTGTGGATTTTTTAAAACGCAATTTACCCAAAAAAAATGTTTACCTTTAACTTCAAACCCACTTGCTGCGTCATAAACGACAAGGCAAAGTTTATGAATATAAGCACGTACATAATTTATTTCAAAATATATAAACAGGACAATGTGTTATAAAACAATATATGAAATTGTCACACGCGGCAAGGAAACTTGAAGATATCGTTCACTTAAAGTTAAGCTTTAAAAACAGCAATACTCTATTGAAATAATTTCAAACGGAAAGCAGTTAACTTCGCAAATTAAACAAAACGTGTCATCGCAAAGCTTTATAAGCTAAAAACAGTGAACTATATGAAACATAACAATTTTATTAGCCTTTTTTTACCTGCGTCTTTAAGTTTATGAATAAATATATTTTCTGTCTTTCTACTTACAATTCAAAATATCAACAAAAACAAATATAAATGGTAATTGTTAATGAAAAGTTAGTAATACCCAGTATTCAAAATATTTATGTTAAAACCTATTATTATAATATACGTAATTATTTTGAGTGTTAGTACAACAATTTTAATCAAAGGTAATTCGTTATCAAAGTATAATAACTTTTTTATTCAAACAGCAAAGGTGCCCATAAACATAAAACAAGCAACATCAGCGAAGCTTTAATAATATTAGTACAGAACCAGCCAGATTGTCTCAGCCCCAACTCAAACAATGATTCAACCACTTACACTCGTCCGTTTCTGTAAAGTGAAAGCATGAAAGTTAAGAGGTTAGCAGCAATGGGACAAGAGAAAAGAAGCATCATGAATTACTCTAATCAATTGACATGTAAACTGATATTTAACAGATAGTCATTTTAAGCCGATTTTTTTTTCCAATTCAAACAGCTACAGGGAAATGTACATTTTAAAGTTAGGTTCCAGTAGAACGACAAGAGACACACAAGCAGTAAAACAATATGAATGAACACGATCTCAACAACGAAAACTTATATCAGCTTTATTATTGCCTTACATGTATTTTATTTAATTTTAAAAATGCTATTATTATTTCTGTTTATTAATTTCAAAAGACGTACATGCCACATCGATACATAAGGTTCTGGACAACACCAACATCGATACAACAATTCCTATATCATGCCAATAACGATAACAAATTACAATAATGAACCAATGTTTAGTATGATTGCAAGAAATTGCAAGTATCGTTAATATGCGAGATGAGTGTAGGGAGTGCATGCATGTACCTTTGGTGGCCTTAGTGGCGAGCACGACGAGCGCGTCGGGGTGCCCGCCGCGCACGTCCGGCCCGTCCTTGTTGGCGCCCTTCAGCAGCAGCCAGCCGCCGATGTCGGTCTGCAGGATGATGTCGTCGGCGTCGCCGCTCGACACATTATTCTCCACCGTTATGGACACCGGCGGCTCGGAGTTGCCTTCGCTTCTCTGCGATATACGATAAACAATACGTTTAATCGTTCCAACATATAGATATAGAGTTAGTTTTATAAAAGAATAAACTGCTACAAGTGATTTTTTGCTCGTCAGTTTTTTAACTTCACTGGCAAATTTTTAGCATTTACATTAAAAAAAAGCCTTTTCGATATCTAATTAGCAAATTTAAATACCATTTCATCTTACATAATTATACATTGTCAAATTTGAAAACAGTTTCCAGTTCATATGTTAGTATGAGTACGAGGTGTGTTCGGTCACCTGCGACGGCACCGGGGAGGGCGCCGTCTGTTGCGCCATCGTCGCCAGGTCGTCGTCGTCCAGCGGGAACTTGCCCGGCGACGACACGCTCACGTACATGTCGTCTGAACTCTGCAAACGAACGGCAACCAACAAGCGCGTCAATATCAATAATATGTCCAATTAATTCATTACATAACAAACTAATTACGTAAATGTTTAATTCTATAAAATCTACTAACGATTTAGCTAACTATATATAAGATTAACTGCATTATCTCGAACATTTAATCATATCACGTTTTCTATAATGAAGAGGCGAATGATTACTGGCTTGTACATTCGTGCAATCTTTTGTGCGTCGACCTCAATTATAATGTTATACATTTATGCGGCGCTAACTTACTACGTTATTCATAATGGATTCATCTGCGGAACTATTGTGCGAAGACGGCCGCGGCGATGGCGGAGGCAACAGTTCGTTACTAGAGTTGATCGAAACCTGAAAGTATATTACACACTTTAAATACTCCATAGCACATATTTAATTAAAATTTGAATATTACACGTTTTTCAATATACAACATACCTGTTTGTTTTTGTTCATCTTTGGCGGTAAGGCGGGCGGCTCCGGGGGCACTGGGCTCGATCTACTAGAGGTTTGCATACTCACACTGTCTTCAGAACCACTGTAACATTCCGTATGACACAATTTATTTTAACATACGAGTACTATCAAGATCAATCGTTAATGTATTTCTCATTATCAACTACAATGTACCTGAGGGGTGGTGTTCCGAAATGTTGAAGTGTGAACGATTGAGCGATGGACCGTTGTACTTGCTGGTGTCGTTGCACACTTATGGCTCCGGTGCTCGAATGCTGTGCGCTGCAACAGACGGGAAATAAAGTCAATTGTTACATACATAATATGTATACAAATACATTGGTAATAAACGGTTTTAGATTCACGGTTGAGAATATGTAAAAACACGCCAAGTAGATTGTGCAGAAGAAATCAATCGAACTTTAAAACACTTCTAAGTGTACAGTTTACTTCATAGTTTGAAACAACACTTGCTTCTTTGCACTTGTCTTACATACAACTGCATAATATTACAATGTCACTATGTCGTAAGTGAGCACGGCAAGAAGTTGGGAAATTGGCTTAACCGCTTATTAATGAGATGTAGTTACCTGGCTAGGTTGTAAGTGTGTATAGAGTGTCTGAACATGTCCGGAGGCGCGGCCGCGTTGTTCGGCGGATGACTGCAGTTGCCGAACATCTCCATGTAAGCCATTACTGCACAAATATATTCTATGTTATTTGAAATAGTAGGCGTTTGAATAAAATTATTAGTCAAAATGGCGTACGCTAAGAAAAAAGGCGCAACAGGTAGGTACTTCTATAAAAACTGACCGCTGATAGCTGGGGCGCTACGTGTTCTGTAATGAAGCGCTAAGTACATACATCATCTCAGGTGATAATTAACTAGAGCGAACGAAATTCCGTTCCTGTTATCGACACAAAATTAAGCGGCGTAAGCCAATTAACGATGTTTATGAGCGTGAAGTGATAAGCAAGCTGAACATAGTTCGTGTTGGCGCCCGCGGAATTTAACATGATGTAAGCTCAAGATTGCTACAAGCACATCTGATGACTCTCCAAACAGTCTGCTCTATGGAGTGGACCTTCGGTGTCTAAACCCAAACGTTGGTGCGATGATACAAGCTCTCCGTAGATATCTCAACTTACCCAAAGAAAATTAGATAATAATCTACGCGATAACATTTACAATATATCGGCTATGTAAGATTTGAAACATGATAAGTGAGATTTTGTAACGTGTACGTGCAAGATTCAAAATGCACGATTCTTTTAGCAAACATAATGAAACGATTGCCAATTAACCTGTCGTAATTATATTGCAATGTATACGAACCTATCTCAACTAAATGTTGGCAAATAAAAAGTTATGAAATTTTTACTAATCCTAAAGACATTATATGAATGAGCAAGCAATGAAGAAATTTACAGTCGAAGAAGATGTCACAAGCGTCGACCACCTCTAGCCGCACGATATATCAGGACATATGTATAACATAATTGTCTTCATTAAGCACAAACTAAGTGTTGTGTAATCTACAGAGAGCCGAACTGCATAAGGGCGGTGAAGAGAACCAGAGCTAGGTAGCGCTGTGCATGCATAGATCCACTCACCGCTGTACGCGACGCTTTGGAACACTGCGGCGCCGCACCGGCACAACAGACAAACATGCCGTTATAACCCCCGCACGATCACCGCCATGGGCGCGGCTAGCATCGGACCGTCTCTTACACATTAACTATTGCCGACTTTCGCTAAATCTCAACTATTACATATCATATTTAAACTGCTTGCATTTAATTTACCACTTCGTATTAATATAGAATCGGCATTGAAATTTAAAATACCTGTGTGTAGAATAAAACAGTCCCAAATTTTTCTAGCAACGCCCATGCCCAACATCTTAATATAGTACACATAAGCCCCCACATGGATATATATATACGACACGAAATGCACAATCCAATGTATGATGCATCCAATTATTCTCCATCAGCCAGACAACAGTTTACATTTGTGTCATGAATGTGAATATGAATAATGAAAACAGAAATTGTGCAATTCTCGAAGACAAAAAATAATATTCCCGTACAGAAAGAAACACGGAACACTTGATGAAAATGAAATTCATTTGATCATAAATTTACACGACGTAAACATTCTCCGACCAAAAAGCATGGAGGGTCACGCTTCGTTTATGTTCTTATGACGGATAGAGTTACTTACAAATGGTATTAGAAAATGTTTGTTTGCTATTGTTACAGGATTTTTTTCTTTACAGAAAAAAATAGGTATAATTTCGCAAATAGCCGGTTCTCAATTAGAATTAGAACTCCATCGAAGTGGAACTATTACGGAATTGGTTTTAGTGGTCAGTGGCAAATAAAGATAAAAATAAAATAAAAGCTAGTTGTAATTGCTTAGGGCTTATTTTCCTCCCGCAGACTCAAAGGTATGCATGTAGTGAGTTATGTCGTAACTAGTAATCTTATTAGAAGGAATAATTCGAAAAATAGAATAAGACTAGTGGACAGACCACGCATTGCCGTGGTTATAATGTCAAATTATATATGTCAAATATCGTGCGTTTAAAAATTTTCTTTTATATTAAAATTTATTGACAATTGACCTTTGTTATTTATTTGTTTTATAAAAACTATCCTATCTTTTAGGTTGGATCAAATAATAGACATGTACAAAATTTCATTGAAATCGGATCAGTGGTTTCGGAGATTATCGCAAACGAACATGCTGACACGGGATTTTTCTATATATAACAGGTATAAGTGTATTTTCAGATAATAAAAACAAACGACATAAACCCACATTCTATGCACCGTTAGCTAATAGTAGCTGTGGAGTTCGCTGCAGAGCACCAGCTGTTGGGGTACTTATAAACCGTCAATACAATAATAAAAAAATGCAAAAGATACAACAACACACAATAATAGGCCATTTGTAATAAGAAAATAGATAATCCTAATACATCTATTATTTGTTTTGACGCATCGAGCCCCAAAATAATTTCTAAGCTTGAAGATGAATACTACGTTATTATTGGATGTCAATGTAAATTTAATGTATGTATTTTGATATTTACGATAAAACTTGTAATACGTTTTAACCCAGTTAACGTTCTATTTTAACTGTTTCGGGATAAACTTAAAGTGATATCTCACCTTATTGACCAATGTCGTTACAGTAACGCATCTAAAGTCCAACGGGAGAATGAAGTCGTTTCTAAACGATATGTTACTTATAAAGCTTACACGGTTTACAGTCCGCACGGCTGCCACACATAATGTTATGCATGCCTCGGATGGCATGTATGAAACGACAGAGGATAAGAAAGACGCGTGAGAGGATATTTGCTCTAAGTGAGACCCATTTAAAGTAGTATCAAGGAGATCAAATCGTCGTAATCGTAGAACGTCGACAATTCCGACATTTTATAAATCTCCCGTGGCACCTATTTCATTCTTCACTTTTTCCTATGAATTCCGGCGGATGGCGACTGTAAAATGTTGTATCAACAATAAAATACAATTCGTTTTTTAAAATGTAACAATATTTTTGTAGTGTAGTATCATATGTATATAGTAAAAGGCATTAGTATTTTTAAAAGCGTCGTTCTACGATCAGGACGCATATGGCCTGTAGCTGTGTCTGGGTGTCTGGGTATGTGGGTAAGTGGGTATACTGACTGTGTTTCTTCTTGAGCGGCAGCGGCGGCGGGCGCGGCGGGTGGTGGTCGGCCAGCGTGTGCGGGCGCGCCTCGCCGTGCAGCGTGCACGCCGGGCTCTGTCTGTCGTGCAACCGGCAATCATTAATTCTAAACAACTTATTCAATAACACATTTACAGAGGCGCGGTTAGTTATGTGGCCGTTCTTCGGCGACATAGAAGCGTCTGCATGTTATCTCAGATAAAACTAATGCTCTATTTGATATAGGTCGCACGTATTGGCTGATCCTGAATTGTACTTTGATGTGCCTCGTACTTTTACAAAAAACCTCAACGAAAAGCAAAATGACTTTGAACAAAATAAGATCATTGGAGATATTACAACAGTATTAAAAAATATAATAATTTATCATTTATTATAATTAAACATAACAACATATAATTGTGTGCTTACCGAAATGGTAATCCAACATTACATTGTTATTTACACTAGAATTAGCTTGATAGTTAAATATTAAGCAGTTTGAAAATTAAACAATTTTTAGCATGACTATTAAATAGTGTAATTAGTGTTAATATTACAATTAGTAACTAATGAATTTATTAAAGCTTAGAACGATCAAAACATACGTCTATAATATGTTATAGAACCATTAAGAATTTAGTAATTATTAAGCCAAGGAATAGAAATCATTTTAATAATTGTACAAACCTTAATGAGTATTAGAAGTGATTCACGACCATCTCACTCATACTTGATGTAATAGATAATTGCAACGTAGTGTATAAATACACAGGACGTCATACTATACGTCCAAGTGTCAGTGATAAAGGGTTCATTCATTTCGTGACATAGTATAAAACAAAGTCGCTTCCTCTGTCCCTATATCCCTATGTCCCTATGTATGCCTATGTATGTAAAGTAATCTTTAAAACTACGCAACGGATTTTGATGCGGCTTTTTTTAATAGATAGAGTGATTGAAGAGGAAGGTTTATATGTAAAATAACATCTATTAAATAGTGGAGAAATCCTGTTTTATATCCGTACGAAGCCGGGGCGGCCCGCTAGTATGAGATAAAAAAGAAAGCGAAAACCTCAAACTACTTCCTTTTGCAGAATCATTACATCACCGTGACTAAAAAAATTAAGGATTTAAAAGCAATTAATTTGACGTGTGAGATATTATAATACAATGTTACAATAAGAATATCAATAAAAGTTAAAAAGATAATTTAAATAGTGATAGAAATGAACCAAATTTAGGAACCCACCACCGCGGTTAAATGTTACGTTTGGAAGTCGCTAATATTTACAGAAAATGGAGGCTTCCTAATGTCTATTTAAAATTAAAGTCCACTCGTATCCAAAACCGAGTAAAAGCGCGTCTAGTTGAGGCGCACATCGGCGTACCCACACCAGGTCGCGGCTGTCGCGGCATGCACAGCGAGGTAGAGGCGGCGAGGTAGGGGCGGCGCGGTACCTGATCTCGACGGAGGGGAAGTGGTGCTGCACGTCGGCGCGCAGCGCGCGGCGCGTCTTGGCGGGCAGCTCGGGTGGCGTCTCGCTCTCGCCGGACGAGATACTCGCTAATCTAATGTTATCACACACCACTTTAGCATCTCTACGTCGTGTACGTCTCCTCCTACTGATGTGTCTACGTGTTATCTTAAACGCGTAAACAATGACCTCTCGTTGTAGCGAGACTGCGAGTGATGTATCAAAAAACTTTTTAGGTAGAAAAGAATATCGTGGGAGATATTTGTGACCCAACTGTGACAACGTGGAGTCAACTTTATAGTCAATTTTATAAATTCGTACACAAATCGTTCAGAAAGCATCCTATACTTAGGTACTTACGTATGGAGAGAAATTACATTACAACATACATTTTGAATAATGAAAAAACAGTCAGAATTAGAATTTCAAGAATTAAACAACCACCTTTACATGCCAAAACATTGGTTACGTGTGCGTGTGTGCGCGTTGTGTGTGTTTACGACGTGTGTACTGTACTGCCAGATTAGCACGTACAAAGACACTCACTTGGTGGAATGGTGCGCGGTTACACTGTTCACATTGATTACATTCATGCGGCTCTCAAAGCTCTGTCGGGTGCACTTCATTTCGCTCACAAAGTCTGTACTGTCAAAAGTACTGCAAAAACAATAACGGGGAAGCATGAAGGATACGAAAACACAATTGTAAACAAACGATTAAGATGGAACGTGGAATGATGGTGTTAGTCAGTAAAATGTACGGGAAAACTCAAACAATCAGTGAACATAAAACCAATAGGTATTTAGTTGTGTGTAGGGGACGATGATTGTTACCTGTCGGTATGGCTGGAGTAGTGATGCGAGGAGAACGTAGACGTAAAGCTGTGTTCGGCGGATATTTCAGAGTGGCCTACCGATACGAAGCCAGACTCATTGGAGAAACTTCAAAAGCAACATAAAAACATTTATTACTTACCATTGAAAAAAATGAATTATATTATATACGATAACATGAACACTTACATTGCAATACAGACAATAAATTAATTTTAATAATAACATATAAATATAATTGTATCTATGCTTAAGCGTAAGTATGGCATCAGACTGTTACTCCAAGTTGAAAAAACACTTTGTTCATAACTTTTCGCTTAGATGAGATCAATGAACTATTTTTTGTTACAAATAAGACTAGTTTTCGGTATAATTAATAACATTCCGGACGCCGTAAAGATATTAAGTGTAAAAGTTCTAACTCGATGACATTAGTATCTCATCTAGAACTCGACATAAAAATAACCACATTGATGAAGCAGGGACACAAGTACATAAGGCAGCAAGGGTGGGGGCCGGAGCGCGCTACGTACCGGTTGTGGTTGGCGTGCACGGCCAGGTGGTTGGTGTGCGAGTCGTGCGAGTCGTGCGAGTCGAGCGACGCGCGCGGCTCGCGCCCGCCGCTGCAGCTGCACACGCCTGCGGACACGTCGTCTTAGCACTTCCTCTTTACACTACCTCTACTGGGGCGTCATTTACAATCTTATTGCTGTTATTATATGTATATTATTTTTATTAATTAATTCGGACATGGTCCTTATTGGTTAGTACATACGGGTATATACAAAGTTAACTTATTCTTAAATTCTACTACTTTAGAAAATAGCAAAGTATTTGCGGTTATTTACTTTATAATTACTTAAAATCAACATTGAAAATTTCATACGATCTACAACAAGAGTCCTCGACTAATTGGCATTCAATAACTTTCATGTTTTGTTCTACCTCTCATGGTGACTGTTACAGAACGAAATTTTTTTTATTATATTCCTAAGTCGAACTAACGTGAAAGAATATATCTAAATAAATACGATTATAGACATCTATTACTTACCATTTAGCGATGTCAAAAATAACATCGAATGTTCGCACTGAAAATATTTCCAACTGCTGACGTCAAAAGCCGAGATTATACATATAAGGGATGAGACAAATGGATACGGTGTGTATGTACTGACCGGCGAGGTCGGAGCTGGGCGGCGTGCTGAACACGTGGTCGTGGTGGGGGTCGTGCGCGAGCCGCTCCTCGTCGTTGGACACGTTGAGCATGGAGTCCAGCGAGCCGCTGCTGTGCGACTGCAGCGATAATCTGAAACCAATCACGCGGATACACTAAACACCGCGCGGGTAGCCATGGCAACATTTGACCTGAACATTATGTAAACCATTGGGTGTAGAAAATGAATCGTATTTGGGACGAACCCCTATTTGTTTTGTAGTCTTAAAATATTTCGCTTGAAATGAGTAGCGAGGCGTAATAGTTTTTGAAGTGAAAAACTTCTTTAGCGGCGTTGTGCACTTTTGGGGTGGGAGAAAACTTGTATATTTATATTGGGTAAGTAAGCAGGCTTTTATTGGGTGGGAAGAATATAATAGAGATGTTCATGGAAAAAAATCGATATTTCTTTCGATATAATATATCGTATTTTTCTATCGATACTTTGCGATAATCGTAAGAAATTTGTTCGATTGTGACTATTCTTACAATATTAAATATTGGATAGGGTTCCGATTAATATGAGTAATACAACTAGGGTGAAGAAACGAATCAACATTATTTCGCAGTTCAATTCAATATACACTCGGCGTCACAAAAATCGCACCTCTTAAGAAATATTTTTCAGACCTATTTTTCTCTAATTAATTAATTACA
>DWGJ01001314.1:0-20830 GCA_018246895.1 Aspitha aspitha aspitha
GTAATGTTTTATTTATTGATTTAATGTACTTTATAAGCATTATTATTGAAAAATATTAGCGTTCTGCACTTCTCCTAGACATAAACTATAAGTGTGCCAAATTTCATACTCCTCCGTGCGCGCAATTTTCGTAAAAAGGGGCCCAAGTTTTCGCTTCACGTATTAATATATAGATGTACTTCAGTGTTTTAAAACCCTAAAGTGTTTATGATAGTGTTTATGTTTATGATAGGAGTAACCATTTAGCTACATAATACACGGTGCTAACTGCTCTTCAGCCAACACATGTAAATATACGTGATGTCGTCAACAAAGCACTATTATTACGATTGACCAACGATTACAAAGCTGCTATTGAAGATTAAGTTACAAATTCCTACATTTTGGTTCATTCATTTAACATAATACTGTACAAAAAAGATTTGCCGAATGAGCCGAATTTAGAATTTTAAAGAATCGTCATAAAAAAGTGAATAAGGATCATTTCAATATAATGTTAACAACTCCGATCCATTGAGAAACGGTATCTTTCTCTCTTTTGCCTCGGCGGTTACGTTACAGTGGACTTTATATACGTCGTGCCAGCAAACCAATTGTATACAATAATTTTAGCTCATCGACTCGCTGACGCGCGTTTTAAACGGCCACGGTCACAGCAAGCGGATACTATTCGAGCCTTTTACTTGCACTCGATCTATAGAAACGGTTTGCGAGTGTTGCAGTTTCAATTTCTTAAATTCAATTAGACTGAGACAATCACTCACAAGAATATAATCATTGCTCATGTACATCTATACTAGTATTATAAAACTGAACACTTTAGTTTGGTCAAAAGCGCTAATCTCGCTTCTGGTTCGAATTGAAAAATTATTTTTCTGTTCAATAGTCTATTTATTGAGGAAGGTTTTAGGCTATATAACATCATGCTATAACTATTAGGATTAGAGCAGCAACGATAAAGCATTCCTTTATTCTTCCGTTTTCCGTGTAATTTTTTATAGTAATTATGGTGTGACGTTATTAAAATAGTTTTTTAATAGATTGTTCTCTAATTAACGCTGGTGAAACCGTGGGGCACAGCTAGTATTTAATAAAGTAAAATAATAAAATTTAATAAACTAAATTTAATAAAAATAACTAATCGGTGAAGAATAAACTTATACCCCGGTTATAAATATTTGGCGTACTAAAGTGACGCTGGGCATCATTGCCGCCGAAACTACATAGTGAATTTTAGGGCAATTATGTCGGGGCAAAAAACGCCCTTTGGTTCAATAGCCCAACAAGCAGCTTCGTAGCCAGTAGCAGGTAATAACACATGGGGAAGACCATACCGTTGTTTACGTTGGGCGCGGCATTTTTAGAACAGCCCTTGTTTAATAACTGCTCAGTGTCTGACATTGGCTTTAACCCCTAAGAAGATGAAGAATACAAAAAAAAAGTAAAACCCTAACTGAAGAAACGAGTGTTGACCTGGACGCGTATCTAACGTTCACATTTCTAAATCACGTTATTAAATCTTAATACAGAAATATATCTGCGTGAATTGAAGACATGAAGAGATTTATCAATCAATCAATACATAAGAATTTCTACATGTCCTGGTGTATGCTTTACATGTCTACTTTTAATCTACGTTCATTGTGTATTGTGTTGTTCAACATAATAATTCAAGCAAACATCATAACTCTACTGTAACGAATTTTTGCAATTACATTAGTTTATTGTATATAATAATACATGAAGGAGAGAAAATATAATGTGATTATCGGTATGAGGAAGACACAACTGGCAACTTTCATGTCAGTCGCTTGTGCATTATCTAAAAGGCAATTCACGTCTCAGACGCTTATTGAATTTTGTCCATCACATCACAATACCCAGTGAGCATTTGTGAACGGCGCGTCTCTTTACAGCGACGTTGCGGCGAAATACAATTTCTACGGTTGTATAAACCACTGTTAAAAGCCCAAGGTGAATAAAGTTTGCTTTATCAAAGTAAACAAAGCTAGTGTACCCAGAAATTTTGTCTTAACATATTAGAGGTAAAGAATAATACATGCAAATAGATAATGTGTTTAAAGGGATTCTAAAGTATGAAGTCCTTTAAATGTTTTCCTCATAGTGGAACCTCAAAATGTACATTAGCTACCAAAATGTGATAAGTACACTTTATTTACAATCACGACATATATCGTAATCAGTTAGAATACAATTTGTCTGTTCATAGTTTGTTTTCATAATCGCTGCAGGAATGATGTTGAATTCATACCTAAGGGAGATAGATACACGGCAAAACAATCAAGAAAACAGAGTTTAAAAAGAATGTTACCGTTTAAAATGCTCTCTTATTCGATCTTCGCGAATGTTATCGGGTAAATTTCCAACCCACAGGTGCCGAGTCTCTCTAACCATCTTGCTTCGAACTCCACATTAGGAATCATTACCCGTTCGCGTCACTACGTGGCAAAAATCAATTTTGCACACAACGGTGCTGCACACATTTTGATTTAATCACTACTCGTTAACACTATTAACATCACTTCGATCACTGAAGTTGCACTTCTTACCAACAACACTATCTTTCACTTCACGACATTCGAAAATTCTTCCTTCTCAGAATGCACTTCACTATAAACACACTACGTAATAAACGCGAGCGTACTCTTCGCAGCTCTCGAATTGACAGTGAGCCAGCTTCGACGCGAGTTTGCCGATAAGCTCCGCCTTCTGACCGCTGCCGCGCAAAGTGGAGTAGGGTGAACAGCGCTTATACATGTATTTGCCTCAAAAGTTATACCGGTTGTTATGTATTATCATATAATGTTTCCTCTATTATATTACTCCATACTCTATAATTATAATCGATTTGTGGATAATTATTTTAAAGTCTGAAATAAATAGCGTTAGATAATAAAGTACCAATAAATTTATTTTTTATTGCAATTATTTGTCTTTTACACTAAACGAATGTATTTAAAAACTAAATACGTTACACAAATAAGTTTGTGTATCATAAACCTAAGATTAAATTGAGCAAAACAAGCGGTAAATGTATTACTATTTTGGTCCGCTGGCTAGCTCTCCCAGCGTATCATTCATCTCTATCGGATCGTTATACATCTGTCTCGTTTTGACGTATAGCTTTGAGCATTAGTGTTGCAATATACCGAAATTGTCCCTGACAATTTGATAAAGTTAGGAAAAAATTAATTAATGTTATCAAACATCAACTCTAGTCTACTTCTATTAATCGGTAGCATTACGAAATATAATTACAGCGTATATCATATTATATTTCAATGTATTCTTGAATGTAGTTTAAACGGTAATTGAAACTAAAATACGTTGTTTTTAATTTCGAGTTAAATACACAAAATATTTACATTTAATATTAATATCTTATAATACATATTTTTTGTAATGAAAATACCTATACTGTTTTTTTGTAGATTTCAACGTTTGTAATGATGAATTACAATCGGGTAAAAAGATCTCGATATCACTTTAAATCGTTACAATACGTCACAATAAGCCGTCGTTTTAATACGACATAACATCATTTGAATTGTTTTAGATACTAATAGTTGTTTATTGTATAGTTGATACCGAAAAAGGTTAAAAATAGAAAAATAGTTAATAGAAAATTGTATAAAAAATAATATATTCATACGTAGCATAAATACAAAATTATATTAAAATAGTAACATTATACGAGTACATGAGTAAAATTTGTAAGTATTAATAATAGGCGACCGCCCGCTTACGTAAATGAACGAGCTAGGGCTACATACATCGGCGCGAGTAGTTTGGGCCCGCTTGGGGTGTAACGCAGGTGGAGGTCTCTTACCACCCTTCTATTTAAAATACCCTTTGCTACTTTTTTTTATATAACATAATAAATAATGATACACAAATTATGCAATATTACGTCAGACCTGTGTCTACACCAATATTGTAATAATTTATTCATATTAGAACGTAAGTTACTAATTATTTTTAACTAGCTATGCCCGCAGCTTCGCCCGCGTGGAAATCAATACTTTCCCGTAACTGAAACAATTGTCACACTCTATTCCTATTAGTTATAGCGTGATGTAATATAGCCTATAGCCTTCCTCAATAAATGGACTATTCAACACAAACATAATTTTTCAATTCGATCCAGTAGATCCTGAGATTAGCGCGTTCAATCAAACAAACCCTTCAGCTTTATAATATTAGTATAGATGTTAGATAAAATCTGCATCGTAGTTTTCAATTGTGTCTAACAGTCAATGTTAATAGCAATATACGCCCTTGATAAATTCAATTCTCTTGGGAAAATACATGACTAAACTTGTATAAAATCGTATTTCACATGTATATTGCACGATTTATCCACAATGATCTTTACAGAAATGTACTTTCAAATAACACCAACGGCTGTGCGCAGAGCACCGTTTGTTGTGACTTTTAAACTCCCCGCTAACTTAACCCTAACGCCGTTTAACTACCTACGAATATTATTTCCCTCTGCCCTTATATTTTCCGTTCAGTGTAATATACATTTTGTTTATGACAGATATACAATATTCTGAACTGAAGTCTGAATTGTATTATATTAGTGTATAAGTAATGAATGTAGTCAAAATAATGATTGATAAATGTTAGCTAGTCCACAGCCTTTTTCAAATTGTTTAAATGTTGTATAAGTGTTAAATTGAATTACTAGCGGGTATTGTATTTAATGCTTATTAACACATGGATCAAAGAGGAGCAAAGAAGGATAGTCAATAAAATTTAATCGCAATGTTCATTTTCATTCGGTATACCTACTCATAAGGCAGTACATATACCTACTATGCAAAAATACTTTGAGTATTCATTGTTTTTAACGGAACAAAACGCTTTTGCTTTCCCGCCAGTGTTCCCGCCAACTTGGCTTTCACTATAACAGTTTTCTATATAACTGAAGACAAAGCGACGAGAGAAATTAAACAGAGCATATAAACATTAAAATAAAACGGTTTTATTCAACGTAATATTATTATGTACGGATTATGTTACATTGATATATTGGTGTTAACTTGTATGAAGAGGCATTTCAAATGCAATTTTCAAAAAAATTTCAAATAAGCATTTCACACGTAGGTTCACCAGGTACCACTGTCCGTAGCGAGAATAGAATGGATATTCGATATTGCTATAGGTATTGAAACAATTTCTTATCAATGATGCAAATAACGCTTCCGCTATCAGTAACGAAATTTTACGGTAAAATGATGTAAAGTATTGCTTGGCAAGTCTTTACATACATATTTATCTTACAAAGCATATTTTAGGCTTAGAAATTCAGAAAATGTAAAATTATTTGACGTACGATTTACTTTATTTTTATTGATATACTTATACGATTACACAAATATAAAATTAAAACATTGTTATCATTGCAATGTACCTAATCTTTACGATTAAGTATATTAGAGTATAAGAGTAGCAATGCAAAAAAAGTGCCATGAAATATTTATATAAAGTCTGGTAAATCAGTATTTGAGGATGTATATCAACTTTAATAAAAGTAGCAATTAAGACCGTATTCGGCGGAAATTTTTAGTGGCTGCGAACCCTTATAAGAAATTGAGGTGACTGTAACTGTATGTATATAAAGCTGACGATATCGCCAGAGTATAGATACTTATACTCGATACGGATCAATCGTTAAGTATCGATACCTACTCGATATTTCAACTTCATTTATAAGTATCGATACGGCAATTTTTAAAAACATAGTTCTTCGTCCGACTGGATTAGTTATCGCAATTATCGTGGACAGTTATATATCTCTCCTGCACCCATATAACAACTATTTTGTGTACCTTCGATACGATTTAGTTAAAACATATTCATTGCAAAACTAACTATTCCCCGGAAAAACAAAATTTTGTTTTTTTTTTGTGATGGTCGAAAGTTGAATATATTACAGTGTGGAGTTATTATGTGCGGAGTATGCGTGTATTGCTTAAATTGATAGCAAAAATTGCTTTGGGATTGTGTTCCATTTATTGCAAAATTTTCTTTAAATATTCTAGTCCCACTGTTACCACGAACAGGGTATTAAAGCCCTCATTGGGTTAGGCTTATGTCCAGCGCTGAGATGGTACAGGCCAAGAATGATAATGTACTAGCTTATTTTATCACTACGATCGTTTTGGTTATGATTAACATAAAAAATAATGAAGGACAAGGAGACGAAAGCAATGATTCATTGCACTTGCGTATATAATAATCTATCGCTATAACGTAAGTATTACAATAATAAATAAATACGTAAGCAGTAATCATTGTTTTGATGTCAATTATACATTTATGGCGTTCAAGTTTACAAATGGCTGTAACATTTTCATTTTAAACAAACTTATCAAAACCAACAAATACATTTGAATAAAATAACATTTTCACAAGAATTTCAATAACGTTTATATTGTTTTGATTCTTCAACCGTTCTTACTGAAACTGTCATAAAATAGAACGCAAATTTTGTCGTAATGACAGTGACAGCTGTCGCTTACACACCTGACCTGTCACTCAATAATGTCTTAAAATTATTTGACATTATTTATTGTCTTGAATTTGTGACTGCGTAAATGATGAGCTTATTACACTGATCGGTAATAACTAAGTACGAAAATGTTCTTGAGGGCATGGTGGATAACTAGACTCAGAAGAAATGCCAGGTTATATAAAAATATGTCCACTTTGAACCCGCTACATTCATCAGCTGATGCAATCGTTCTAAGTGATAGTTGCGTCCAAAAACTAAAACAATTATGTGAAGGCAATTCGTTTTTGCGATTGTGCGTAGAGAGTGGTGGATGCTCTGGTTTTCAGTACAAATTTGACTTGGATGACAAAGTTTCTACTGACGATAAGTGAGTTCTTCGTTATATCATACTTTCATAATTAAGACTGAGTCTTAAGATTGTCATAAAAATATTTATTGCTTTGAGGTATAATCAAATGAGGAATTGATCAAATGTACATCCTTAAGATGAATTGTAAGTTTATAAAGTCCTTGATGATATGCTATGCCTAGTCTAAAAGTCGTTCAAAAAGTCTCTTGATTAACACACATGAATCAGAATTTATATTGCTTTTAATCTAGTCTAGAGTAATAATAATAATAATAATAATTTGTTTATTTCAATCAATGAGATCATATTGACATATGAATATAAAAATAAACTAAATTAAACTATTTCGTATAAAAATAAAATACAATAAACTATTTAATTAAACCTAATGTAATGTTATACAGACTTCCTCAATAAACACAAAAATAATTTTTCAATTCGAACCAATAGTTGTTGAGATTAGCACATTCAACAAAACAAACTCTTCAGCTTTATAATATTAGTATAGATTCACAACTTGAGTACATTTATAATATAGGTATATTTTATTTCCAAAGAAATTTATCTATTTTTTGCCCCTACTATTTTTATATTTCATTTTATTGCTTTTCAAATTTGCTTATCGTATGTACATTCTCCGAGATGGGTGATGAGGTGATGATATTAATAAAAGTTGAAAACATTGGTTTCGAATTTTACTAAGATGTCTCGAGATGCATCAGTTATTGGTGATATATTTTTCCTTGTGGACCTACGTCCTAGTATTATCATTGCTACACTGACTTATTTATGAGTCTGGTAGCTTTCATGTGAAACTCGCTAAACCTGACTCATAAGAAACTGTATGTGAAGATGATTTTTTTTTCAGATTTTCTCATGAATCAGAATCATTTTTAATTTTTTGACATGTTGAGTATAAAATATCCTAAACTTTGTTAATGTTTGTTATTGAACGAACCTGAATAAACTTGGTTCATGTCATATTTCAGGATCTTTGAAAGAGATGGTGTGAAGGTGGTAATAGATGAAACATCTTTAGAGTACATAAAGGGGTCAACAATAGACTATCACACAGAGTTAATACGATCAGCATTCAGGGTGGTACAAAATCCTAATGCCGAGCTTGGCTGTTCGTGTGGAGCTAGTTTTTCAATTAAAATAGATTAGTGATAGAATTTTAAACATGGTAGCTACAATGTTTCCATTGTTTTGTAGGCTTCGTTTTTATCATCTAAATAATACATATTTTCTATGGATAACCAAATCAGAAGACAAATATGGTTTTATTTTAAAAGAAAGTTAACTAATTAAAAAAGATTATGAAGCCTATATAAAGTCAAATATGTTAGAATGTATGTTATAGGTAATTTATTATTTAAAATGTAAAATATTGTAATATTTATAATATTAAAGAAGTTTAAATATCATCTTGTGTTTTAGTAGACAATCATAATGGGTACATTATATTAGGTTTGATATTATAAATTACATGATTATTTTTCTTTCTAGTTCAATAAAGTGGTTATATTCCTTTTTGGGTGAAAAAAATTAAGTCTATATGAATATCAATTTCTTTTAAACCATAATAATTCTAACACATGGTTTGTTATATCTTTTGGTAAATAGAATTTTGCACTGATAATCATGGTTCTCTTGAAGTTTAATCTTCTGATATAATAAAATGGTTGGTGCTTTGAATTCTGTTTTATTTTGTTGCTAATTCTGCCTTCTACAATGGCTGGCTTGTCGGTAAAAAGGTTAAAGATAAGAAGTTTTACTACCAACAGATGTTTTCCTCCTTCATGAAATTGAAGTGAAGACAATCATTGGTCTGTGTTTAAAACTTTGATTATATGAAAGGTGATATTGTCTGTTCTGTTTCAAAATACCATACTTACCTACATATAATGTATGTATTATGTTAACAGTCAAAATTTAATGTTTTGATCATTTGATTAGTTTTATTAGCGACATAATATTATTATTTTGACTTAGTACTTTTCTCTGTACTTGCAAAAGACTACAATAGAATGGAATCCACACACTTTTGCTTAAAATGGAACATTGTTGAAGTTTTCTATTGAACATGTACTTGATTTGAGTAGAACCATTATAACGCCCAGCAACTCGAAAGTGTCAGAAAGGATTAGGGAATAGTGAAAAATATTCCATGGGGTGATGTTAAACATTGGTATACAGGAAGCTCATATTACGTCAATACTTTAGACCGTTCCTTATCAGTGGCTACATACATTCTATCTGCGAGGCGGTCCGATCAATGACTCCCAGTCGCCGTGGATCGTATATCAATGAGGCTACGACTAGTTCTTAACTGTAACGTAATAAATAGCTGAGGTCAACCGTCTAACGTATCATCGCACCTAGAGCAACGATTATTTCCCGAGTATATGAAACATACGTTATGCACCTATTTTTCACAATCGCGCTAGTCCATAATTTCGTATCTTATGTAAGTATAATAGGATGTTCAATAAATAGAAGATTAGTGAGAATATTCAGTTGTAATAAATATTGCTGTGAAAATGTAATTCTTATTGTTTTTTATTTTAAAGATTTGTGGATAACACTACCCTACTAATTGTAAGTGTAGGTATAGTTATATGTACACAGTAGGTGTAGTTATATGTATACTTCGCTATATCCATGTAGTGTGACAGAAAAAAATTATTAACACTAATGTGTTTCGGTATGTCTAATGAAAGGTACTGTAAAACCGTTTTCACACGTTTCAAATTACTGGGTTCAAAATACAACAAAACGCATATTCCCTACTTCTCTACTATCTCTACTAATATTATAAATGCGATTGTAACGCTGTCTGTCTGGTCGACTTTCACGCTTAAACCGCTGTACCGAATTTAATGAAATTTGGTACAGCTATAGACTGGACCTTGAGAAAGGACATAGGCTACTTTTTATCGCGAAAAAAGGTTTGAAAGGGCTGAAATACAAAAACAAGTTTTTATGGAAAGTTCGTCATTATCGAAGATAAAACTATGAAACTTTGTATTTAGAGAGTTCATATGAATTATATTACAAGAAAACTAGCATTTTTGAAATTCGACACATATGGGTGGTGAAATAGGAGATAAAAGTTTGTATGGAAGTTCGTAATTATTATTCTAGGATTCCCGCGGTGTAGGTATTAACGCGGCAAAAACATTATGGCATTGATTTCCACGGGGGCGAAGCCGCGGGCACAGCTAGTATGTAGTATATTTCAATAGCTACCCTGTTCTGGAAATTGAGTGTATTTAAAATGAACGGATTAAATTTAACAACGTTATAGGTACAATTTCGCACTACCGCTGTCTCTGAGGCAGATAGAGTCCACTATATCTGTGACCCTTGACAGTATTGGAAACTTGTCTAGCATTATATAAATAATTAGCGCCTCTAAACTATGCGCTACTTTTAATGTTTACATGTGAATACAGTTGTTAATTCCTCGGCATTTCCAACTTATTATGTAACATCGATGTCATAATTTTTTTTCAAAATTGTAGCTTATCTTCATTATTACTGCGAGGTACAGCAAAGCAAAAACTTGTATCTTTTCGTATATTGAGTCCGCGAGTATCGTTTACCGCTGCAACCGTTATTGTCGACATAACGGACTCGCTCGCAAATGTAGGTAGGAATAGGATATACATACTATAATACAATTGATATATATTTATTGTAATATTGGTTAGTGGATATAAAAATTGAATTGAATTATTTTACGATAATATTAACATTTTTACACTAATCGTATTTCATGGATTTTAAATATACAATTATCGCATAGATAGGAAGGTACCGATTATATAAACTAATGTGATTGTGAAGCGTAATTGCTGGGCCAAACATTGTCGAAATTAGCCGCGGGAATAGTAATTATAGGTTCATTCTTGTTGGCGGGATTAGCAGCAGTCCTGGAATTCAGGGAATATTGTTATAGTAATATATATCTGCATAAACAATCGTTTTAAATTTATATACGTTTATGTAATTAGATGTATGACAGTGCAATTGCAGTAATGTAACAGTGATGCACTTAGTAACGGTGTCTTAACGCCAAACCTAAATTCTTCAGAAAACAGTATGGTATGATTTACTTTAGTTATTTAAAGAAACAATTACGTTTAATAACATTAACGAATAATAACAAAAGCTTGTATTTCAGTTTATGTTTAAAGAAACGTATATAATTTCAGCTTTGACTTATATTTAACTTTGTGTTTCATGATTGTCAGTAATAAATAATGCTATTACATTATAATAGGCGCTCCATATTTTAATTTTACGTACTGTTTAGGTAAAATGTACTCACTGCTGCAATCCCGAGTTGAAATTTGAAGCGTCATTGATTTTTTTGACGTTATGTGGCGAGTATCTGTTGTAGATACCCCAAATGCTGTTCATTAGTTTGCTATTGTATTTCAATGGAGATAATTCTGTCACTGAAATAGACAATATTATTTCTTTAAAAGTAATAAACACTAGGCTTATAATATATGTATGTAATATGGTAAATTAAAAAATTAAAATCGTAAACGATCTTACATACAGTTAGTATTAAAATATTTCGTAGACTCGCATCGCTTTTTGATGGTTGATATTTTCATATCACGTTGAGTCTCACGAATGCGTCCTGCAGAAAAAGCCGATGGAGGAATAGCAGCCATTATATTCAGGTGGCAAGCTGTAACCAAAACAGAAAAATGATTTTTTTATATTTTATTTATATATAAACGTCAACAAATATGACGATTTTATATGAAAAATGACCTTACATCATTTTATATTGTTATTTACAGTAATTTAAAGAATGCTATAAAATTAATAAATATATCACCTAGATTGCTTATTCCAGAAGTTTATTATAATCATAATGTAGATATATACAATATATCTACATTAGATACAATAAAAACAATAAATATCTAAATCTTAGCTATTAGTTTTTAAACTATAGCTAGTCGAGATACATACAATAATATTTCTGTGGAATCAAAAGTACACTTTGTTCTCTTTACCTTTGCACAAATTGAAGAAGTAACTCGGCGACAGATTAGGATATTTAAGTTTTATGTCGTCCTGAATTCGGTCTGAGTAGAGACCGCAAATGGTGTTCGAGAACAATACTTCAGACAGCACCATGAAATCTCTAGAAATTGAAAACAAGGGTGAAAAAACTACTAGAGAGTAGTAAGGGAGCAGTTAACGTATTAGTGCGCACGACCAAACGCGTCAGAGAAGCGACTGCTCAAAATGGCTGCGAAATACTGACCCTTGCGGAGTTATCAGTTCCTAGCAGCCTAATGGGTCACACGATAACACCGCCGATTTTATATGTATAGATTGTGTAGGTGCGTAAACACGTACCTAAACCATTTGTTATTGACTAAAGTATTTTTCATCTTATACCTACGTCGAAAAGAGTGGAGAGCTTTGTATTGTAATTTTTATTAAATTTTACATATTTGTTCTAACGATGAAGGCGTTTAGGTTGAGGAATAATTTCGATCTAGGTACCTATCTAGATTTAAGATAAGTAACATTAGGACGCTTAAGCTTTTGTTTTTTTTATAGCCTTGTAACTTCGTAGTCGGTATTAAGGCGCAGCTTTAGGTGTATTTATAGGGATAAATTAATGTTTTAAAAATAATTGTACCACACAGTTCGGGGTTACGTATTCAATAGCTATCGCTCGGTCACGCGTCATGACCCTAAAGCCCCTGATCCAATTTCAGTTCCTTCATCGAGATATCGATAAAATTTGTACGAATCGAATGTCTCCAAAACTTGTATAGAAATTGGGGACTACCTACATTTAAATGTGACTAAAGATAACTCGCGTATTTCAGGCTTAAATTAGATTTTAAATGTCTCAAACAATTCTAACTGCAGTTTGAAATTTACGAACATACGAACCTCTTGTCAAGTTCATGACATAGATGTTTTAAATTCCTTAACTCATTGTAGGTAGGTATGCTCATCTCATAAAAATGTTCTTTGTTTCTAAAAGGGTATAAAATAGGGAATATGAAAGTTATTTCCAAAAGGCAAAATTATGAAGGTACATTTTAGAAATATTTTTTCGGCGTGGATGTTACATCTTTAAAAAATCGTTCAGCAGTTGAAGAATTAAGATGACAATACAGATTTCGTATAAGAATATTTTATTAAACTTGTAATTATAAAAGTTTCTTCCAGGTACCCATGGGTTACACAATTTTCTCCACCAATGTATGTCTCTTGATTACGGATTACTCATAAAAACGCTTGTAAGTACTGTGACATTTTATTTGTTATTTAATGTAAAAATGTAACTTTATTTCGTTACTTAAGGAGGCAGTAATCTATTGGAATTCAGAAACAAAAGCTTAATCACTAAAATTATTTATTTATTGTATGTGATAAAAATCCTCATGACCCGCTCCCCGCGAATACTGATAAGGCTAGCGGTAAAATATGGCCAATGTATATTGTGCTGTTGATGTAATAAGTAGTTTTAATATGTATTCAAGTAATCGCCATCAGACGTCCATGTAGCTAAATACGTTGTGAGACAGTGGCTATTTATATTTTCTTCAATTTATTCTGAAAAGGTAAAATGGTTATCTTTTATAAATAAACTAATTACAGATTGCACCTTACTCGGTAGCGCGACTCGAATAATCGGCTCGGTTTAAGACACACCATAAATAACTGACACTTGAATGTGTGACCGATAGTGAGAATGGTACACAAGAGATAAATGTGCCTCGGGGGGCATTATTAACCGCTGGTTTGGCTTTATAATTCAATAATTGTTGCTACTCTCCCAACTTATTTACATATAATACAAGTATATGGCTTGTAGTTAATTTGTTATTGTGCTGTATGCCCGAGTGTAATTGTGTGATAGAACTTCAGACTTAGCTTTTTTGTTAAAAATATTTTGTGCACTGAAAATGGAAGACATTTAATGTATATAAATTTAATTTTTAAATTAATTAATTTAATCTGGTTATTCATATTATCAGGCTTTATACAAGTATCTTTCTTTCAATTTGTTTCTGTTATCGCAATTATAAGACACTTTGGATCTCCCTAAAATGATTTCATCTCACTTAAATCCTATTTTCATCATTACTAAAATATTATTTGGAAATCCTCATAAAACCTGCAATTATAGTGAACGGATCCATGTTGTACCTATATCTATAACATATTTTTAATCGATATCCTTTTTATTTAAAGTTAAAATATTGAGTTATTTCATTTAGTTTGAATGCAAACATTTTCAGTTTGGTTTTAAGAATATTATTAAAATACTTACCCATTCAATGCCAAAGAAATCTTAGAATAAAACAATTTATAATAAAACATATTTATATATTTTCATAACAGTACCCTTAAATGTATAAACTTGTACATTATGATTATTTTAATTTCATCTTAATACTGCGTACTAAATTATAATATACAAAAACTTATTTTACTATGATTACGTCATAACAAAATGTTTTGATTTAAAAGTTTTCTAGCTTGATATTCAAGAAAGTGTTGGATTTTTGTGGTCTCGCCATGAAAATGACAAAATACGAAATAAGAAAAACTAATCATTACGACGGTAGCACTTCGTAGGGTACTCGGAGATACATTTTCCTAACTAACTTACGAGTAAGTACCTTGGTGCTGCTGAGTTTCGGAAATCGAATATTCAAAGTAAATGCTGCTCATTCACACAATAACGTCAATTAAGGCGAAAATGTAACTACATTAATAAAAGTTTAGGCACTAAACATTTTTGTCAGAAATTAATATACGAGTACTACAAATTAATAATCATATTTAGGGAGCAATTTTTCCTAATACTTTGTTACGTTTAAAAATTTACACTAAAATAAATAATTTAATAAATAATGGCATTTTATATGAACACACAAAATCCGTTTGGGCCAAGACATGCACTCATGGAACGCGGCATCGCTCAGTCAGCACCCAGTCAGAGATTATCTGGAAGAGAAAATAAAATAAATACAACATGTTTACCCTACTCAAGAATGAATAAGAAACGTAGTCGGTTTAGAGAAAATGAGTTTGAATTGACATAGATATGTATATTATTTGAATGGCCTCGCGGTCTCGTGGGTCTAGAGCCCGACTGCGACACTGGAGGACGTGGGTTCTGCGGAACTGTCGGTCGTGGGTTAGTGTTTTTAGGATTCCGTAACTAAAAGGTAAAAACGGAACCCTATACTGAGCCTCCGCTGTTCGTCCGTCTGTCTGTCTGTCACCGAGCCGTATCTCATAAATCGTGATAGCTAGAAAGCTGAAATTTGCACAAATTATGTATTCGCTATAACAACAAATACTCAAAATAAAAAAAAATGTAAATATTAAGAGGGGCTCCCATACAAAAAATGTGATTTTCTTTTAAAGATGACGGTACGGAACACAGCGCGCGAGTCCGACTCGCACGGGGTCGATAATTTTTTGTTAAATAGTCGTATCTTACCTTCTGCGGTAGTGGCGGGCGGCGCTAGTAGGTGCGGATGACGGGCGGCACGGTGGCGCACTCGCGCGCGTCCAGCGTGGCGTCGATGACGGGCCGGTACGCGAGCCGCGTGGCGCCCGTCGCCGGCTCCGTCTCCGCCAGCGTGTGCTTGCGCCAGTGCTGCTCGAACGGCAGCTTCGTCTGTCCGCGCCGCAATCGTCATTTCAATCAATACTATTATTCACCGACGTCATTTAGGGTGCGTTTCCACCAGAGATGAGCGAGGTTGCGTAGCGAGGAATGTGTTTGTTAAGAACCGACAGGATCCCTTCATTTACCTAGCCTCGCTCAGTACGCTTGCATAGCGGAGCGAGGTTTCTCTCCTATTGGTTCTTAAACACATTCCTCGCAACGTATTCTCGCACATCCCTGGTGGAAACGCAGCCTTAGCATGTGCAATGTATAGCTGTAGATTGTGTTTACCGTTCTGGTAAAAATTTCACACATCACACCATACACGTACGCCATTCTCAAAGATATTATTCATTTGAATATTGATTTATTCTGTTGCGGATGGTTGTAAATTATAAACTGTAATAACTGTAAATATTCAAGTGGATAATATCTTTGGGGGTATGGAAGTCAATACATAAAGAGACGAAGAAGAGAAGAATAAAGATAGAATTAGATAATAAATAATAAATGATATATTAATTGTAATCATATTAAATAATAAAATCGTGTTTTAAATTTGTAAGCCGTAAAAGGCAAAATATGGAGTGAACTAACAATTCTGTAAAATCTCTAAATGTACAAATGAATGTCTTTGTCTGTTGTGCAAATATTTATGCAAATAAATGTCTTTGTCTTTGTAAAAAAAAGGGATGTATGACCTGTCCGTCTAAGGGCTTGGAGTAGTCGTACTCGTCGCGGCGCGTCTTAAAGTCCTCGCGCGCGTGCGCCCCGCGCGACTCTTGCCGGGCCAGCGCGCCCTCCACGATCTGCACGGCGTTGATAAGCAGGTTCTGCAGCTCCAGCGTCTCCACCAGGTCGCTGTTCCAGATCAGCGAGCGGTCCGACACGCGCACGTCCTTCAGCTGCCTGTAGATCTCGTGGATCTGTTTGTGACCTGCGACGCCCCGGCGCGCCGTCGTATTAGTCGAGTAGATACAATATTTTATATCACACGACGTGCATTCCGTACACATCGATTTGCTCATATCCAAAGTACACATTTTTAGAATCATCACAGCTCGATCGCTAGCCGTAATGAGACTATAACTTTTATTTTTTATCGACAATATTAATTCTGTGGTGTTTTATTGGTGTTTTAAAGAATTCTGGAGATTGTAATGGAAGGTTCCCAGGAGGAGAGGACAGTACCTTCCTCGAGCGTGCTCTGCTGCCGGAAGACGGCGGCGTTCTTCTGCATGCAGCGCTGCATGCGCAGGCGCAGCTCGGCCGTGGAGACGCCGCCCGCCGCGTGGCGCAGCGCGTCCAGGTTGGCCACGCTGGCCTCGCCCGTCGACTGCCCGCACCGACCGTACATATATTACTACTATTATTTTTAATGGGGATCATTATCATCAAATCATTCAAATTGTACCCATTCGTTCACGTAAATAAGAAATAATACTACTTTCGAATATAACGTGTGAAATCGTTGCGCTCACGCTGAAGTAAAAAACTCGTAAAACGTATAATTTTGACTTTAGACTGTCTACGACTCATCGATCTGACTGTAGAATTAGTGTAAAATAAAATTAACGATAACTACATTTTTTTTTAATAGGTACATCGATTCAAATCGCAGTTATAATATGATTCGTACCGATGCCGACAGCCGGCCGCCAGTAGGCGCATAAATCATATGCAGGAGTATACACACACTCGCATATCCATGCCGTTAAAGGTTGCATCAACATTTATCGTCGTCAAAAGGTCAATTTAACCCAACATATTTACAGACAGTTTATCGAAAACGAGTTAATAATATTATGACGTGCGTCCAGTGCATCCTACTCGATGACTTAATAACGTTACAACTTGTGTTCAGAGTATTCAGTGCTGATTATAACACTGGACTTTAATCGATTTCCTGCTACGGTCTCATATACATATTCGGTACTAAGAAAAAGTTATGCACGAGTGTTGTAGAAGCAGGTATAGCGAACATCTCAATCGTCAGGAATAGCAACGAATCTGGGATCCACCTGTAATAGCTCTTTCCTGTTCAGGTATGATGGCAGAAATATCTAAGGAAAATAAGCGGTACCCGTGTTGGTATCTGTGTTTTCTCCTTTCGTGTTTGCTCTGTTTACGTTAAATTTGTCACGCGAACATCCCTACTAATATTTCACTTTACGCCTAAGCCACTGAACCGATTTTAGTGAAATTTGGTACAGATATTTATTTGACCTTGGGAAAGGACATAGGCTACTTTTTAACGCGAAAAAAGTGGTTAAAGCGGCTGAAACAGGGGATGAAAGTTTGTATGGAAGTTCGTCATTATTATCGTAAGATTTCCCCGGGGTAGGTAATTACGCGGGAAAAACTTTCCTACACATTTATTTCCACGCGGGCGGAACAGCGGGCATGGCTAGTCAATAAATAACTAAAAAAAACGATAATAAATCGCTGCTTTTCATTTCAACTCAAAATTTTGAAAATATCAGTTTATAACACAAGTAATCCAAAATATTCCTTATTTCTTTTTTATTTTTGCGAGCGTGATAGCTGTGTGGCAGGGGGGGAGTGGGGGAGTGGGGCGCCGACCTGGTAGAGGCAGGCGGAGAAGCACTCGTAGTTGGCGCGCTCCAGGAACCAATCGAGCAGCGCCTCGGCCACCTCGGGCTGCCGCGACTCCGCCGCGTACTCCATGGCGTCCGCGTACAGCGCGTCCTTCTTGCACAGCTCCACGCTCTGCTGCCACCGGTTGTTGCCTGTTCACACACATACAATAATATCATGTCACATTCTGCTCTATCTCGTGATGGAAGACTTCAAGCGCTCGTTCTAAGAGAGGTAGACTTGAGTTAGTTTATGCATACTTGATAGTATACAGAGTATACTATACACTAAAGATGAATGTCAACTTACATAACAGCATTATAACCATCAGCTTGTATCAGGATTTTGGTAATGAACACCATGTGTATTCCACTACCTCAACAGTTACACTCAGTTAAGAATGCTTGATTTGTTTGTAAATAATGTAACTTATTATTCGTTTAAATTAATCTACAGTAAAAACCTTGATATGGCCTTAAAAATCGTCTCTGGGATTCTAATATAAAACCCCAGTGACATTTTTGAATATAATAAATACAAAATAACAATTTTAGCAACATACCTTTGTAGAGATAGGCAGCAATTCTTCTGAATTCGGTGAGTTCGTGTTTCTCCAATTGTTGCGCCAGTGCGATTGTATCGAAATTGTCGAAAGCGTCTATTGATGTTCGTAAACCCTGTGAAATTAATAAGGGAATTCAATGTGAGTGATATACTACTATTTCGTGATATCTATTGATCGAGTAAGTTGACAATGTAAGCCATCGTATTAAATGAAAAAGACTAGCAAAAGAGCAGGCAGCAGCCATAAGTAGCCACTGCCGCCCATGGACATCTGCAACCGACTCCTAACAAGACTCTGATCCTATCAGAAGTCAGTCACAGATGTGTTGTCACTCATGAGGATTAAGATGGTCGCCTCTGGTATAGACGTGGACCAGCACTCACAGACTTCAGACCGAAACACCAAATGTTGCAAAAACAACTGTTTTACTGCATAAATAGGCACAATAATCTCAGTCATGCTGAGAATTTTGCAACAGAAACGATGGAGACCATATTCTGGTACTAAATTCACAAACCTGATAATCCTCCTCATCAATGAGCAGCGAGTTGAGCGCTTCGTTGACGGCCTTGTTGTTGAGACTCTGCACGGAGCGGAGGTAGGCCTTGACCAGTTGCAGATGTCCCGCCTTAGTGAAGAAGTTCACAGCTCGCGTGTGGTCCATGCGAGGCGCTAACACCAGGAGCAAGTCGTTCAGCAGCAAAGGTTTGTAGTCCAAGTAGAACTGGATCGCTTTGTAGTAGAGTTCCATGTTTGCCACCTAACGAAAAAATGTGATACACAATCAGTGCATGTAGTAGTTAAAGCAACAAACCAAAATGAAACTTGAAAGTCTTCTTTATGAAATACAACAACCAAATTAGGTTTCTTAAACATTATATTGGTAAAAAACATTATATTGGTTAAAAACCATAGGAGTGGGATCCAAATAGAATTGAGGTCAGAATACTACAGATAGATTGAAGACATAGTTATTTTAACTAAGATTCATATAGTGAACAAGCATCAAAAACAGTATCTTCCCATTTTTGCAACATTTGTTATAGCTGCCCCACTCATATTAATCATAGCGTGATATTATATAGCCTTCCTCAATAAATGGACTATTCAACACAAAAATAATTTTTCAATTTGAACCAGTAGTTGCTGAGATTAGCGTCAACCAAGCAAACTTTTCAGCTTTATAAGATTAGTACAGAAGTATAGATAGACCTTTGTGATGATGTCCTTGAAGTGTCCCTCGCGCCACGCCTCGGTGGGGTGCTGCATCATGGTGAGCGCCGCGTTGTCGTACTCCTCGTACTTGTCGTACAGGAACACCAGCTCCGACCACAAGTGAGCCTGTTCCGCTGCTCGAAGAACCTTCAATACAAATTGTTTGATTTTGTACAATTTATAAAGTCACATAAGGGGAGAACTTAGTATGTTATCAGCTAATCCTGTACTGATGAGCTACATAACAGCTAAAATACTTTTATCAAAATTTCAAAATATTCGTAGATTTCAATGGAAGCTTTAAATATTCATACATTTCTTGTAAAATTCTCAAAAACTTTCACCCAAGTTTTTAAATCGTGATATGGTAAAAGTCTACCTTTAGTCTCAAGTATTACATAGTATACATACCTTAGGTATATTGACACGCGACCAGAACAATTCCAAGTGTTCGCGCATCTTGGCCGGCTTGAACTTGGAGTAGAGGATGGCCAGCTCCGTGAACATGCCCATATGGGCGCGCTCCAGCCCGAGGGCCGCTTCTAGCAGACTGATCAGCTCATCAAAGTGACCTCGGTCCTGGAAATTAAAGAAGTGATCAGCAGAAGTTAAGTATACACTGACCCAAACAGGCATAACATATATAGAATAAGTAATGAAACAAGAATAAGAGAACGAAAATGAACATCTTTTCTATTTATACTATTTCTATGCTACATATACATATATACAAGTACAACGGTACAATGGCTATGTGTGATGTGTGAGGTTTTTTTTTAATAGGGACAATTCCACACATGGCTGTCTGATCCCAAATTAGGCAATTTAATGCCTGTGTTATGTAACCGGACAGCTGATAAACATACATATATACAT
>DWGJ01001315.1:0-20829 GCA_018246895.1 Aspitha aspitha aspitha
AGCTGTGCCCACGGCTTCGCCCGCGTGGAAATCAATTTTTTCCCGTTTTTGCAACATTCGTCAATGCTATTCAACTTTTATTAGTCATAGCGTAATGTTATAAAGCCTATAGCCTTCTTCAATGAGTGGACTATTTAACACAAAAATATTTTTTCAATTCGAACCAGTACTTCCTGATACTGGTGCTCAAGCAAACTTTTTAGCTTTATGATATTAGTATAGAATATTCACATAATACACTTATAAACTCTCTCTTCTATTCTTATTCGATATGTGTAATATTTATGGCGATAAGTAATAATATTTCTTTCCAGTTTCTGTGTTTGATAAAATTCTGCTTGTTTTTCCTGATATTTTGTTATTGGTCTGGATGTGTTCTGTATACGTTCACGTGTCCAAATGCTTTGTGTCGTGCTGTAAGTACTCTGATATTTAAACTAATTCAAAATACACAAAATACTATACTTACAATCAGAATATCT
Source organism: Aspitha aspitha aspitha (assembly GCA_018246895.1). NCBI lineage: Eukaryota > Metazoa > Arthropoda > Insecta > Lepidoptera > Hesperiidae > Aspitha > Aspitha aspitha. Next base: position 483 of record DWGJ01001315.1, read on the forward strand.
TACAAAATATGTATATAAAGTTTTCTACATATTTGTCCCGCGTAATTGACTATGTATAAGCTTCCTACTACGAAACTTCCCTTACATCTCTACATGAAACAAAATAACGGCGTGAAAAACATAACAGGCTTTGAATAATAAAACTTAATAAGTACTGATATGAAATACAAAATAAAATGCTCAACTAGATAGCGCCGAGATCCGTCTGACAGTTTAAGCCCTGGCAAAGCGACTCTCATTTCGTGGAACTAGTTGTGTCTAAAATGAAATTGCAAAGAATTACAATGTTCCGCAATTTGAATACGAAACGCGATTTGGACTTCGCATGGTTTAAGCCGGCGTTAAAAGAACATTTCATTCTGTAGCACCAGGAATTGTGTCGGAAGCGTAATTGAAATGCAACTACGTGTTTCTCATTTAATCCAGCCTTACTCTGTAAGGTTCACAAATGTACTTGTTAGTTTATTACGAAATTACCGCACTGAATATTTTTTTCAACATAGGATGGCGTTTGATGAGCTCATCTGATGGTACTCGTAAATGAGAGCTCGTAAACAGTCTAGGATGTTTCATGCTTGCCTAGAAAGTGCCAATTCCAAAAACACTATTTGATAGTTTGATTGTATTTAATTGTAAGATACGATTAAACGTAACATAACTGTCGAAGCAATTTCTAAGTATCAAGGCAATTTATCTAATACTCCGATATAAAAATCCGTAGAACTCTTGGATGAGTCAGCTGATGTACTGGGAGACGAAGGTGTTCCTCACCAACTACGCCAAACACGAGAGACTGGCGACAACGTCCCTCTCTTTCGGCACGTCCGTGTTTACTGGCAGCGGATCTTCCGATTTGGCGCCTGGAACTGGTGATCTAATACTGGTAATTGTGTCAAATGGTTTATCCATTGCTTACTATAAATTACAACAGTAGGTATATATCTATTAGCAGTATTGCTGTAAAATTGTAATATACAATAGACATTTTTCTTGGGTAAATAAAGTAAATAAACCCAGAATGCAGCAGTATTTTTGGTATTAGTAGAATTATTAGCGTTAATTAATCACATTGGTGTATTAATAAGACTATTATTAACTCAGTAACACACAGCTAATTGTTTAAGAGGACTAGAAAGTGTTAGAAATTCCCGTAAGGATAATCGCAGGCAGCGAAACAGTCTTGAAAGCGAGAGAAAGTTTTCTTTGTTCCCTCCTTCCATCAAATCAATAAATCCTTACATATTACCTGTCATTACTCATTAAATAACATAAGCACTACTCATGCACTGGCATCGAAATGCGGAAATATAAGTCATGTAATGTAATGCCAGAAGTCCTTCTTCGAAAGTTCAAGAAACAGTTTGGCTAATTAAACGGCAGGTGGTGGTCCTGTTCGTCCTGGGGGCGTACCTGAGCTGTTTCTATGTGGCCAAAGTTTGCAGTCTCTACATGCTCTCCTGTCAACGGAAATTTAGATTCAAGGTATTTTCCCCTGAAGCCCATTTGATGTAATATCCGGTCGGGTGTTTACAATCGAAATGTAATTTAAACACTGAAATTCCCGTTAAGATTTGATGACACAACAGTTTTGAAATGAAAAAATACATTAAATCAAAGAAACTGTTTAGCCTTTTTTGTATTGGAGTATTCTCATTAATTAATATCTTTACGTCTCTTACATTATCTAACATTTCTCTGTTCTGTATATTTTGCTCTTTACAGGAATCAATGAGAGAACTGTTTTACTTCTTGACTGTGAACCATGTAAGCGGAAAAATTAAGTCTCGAGTGCAGAAGTTTTTCTGTGTGCAATGGTGAGTAATATTGGACGCTATTCTTTACACGTCCTTCTGCGAGTACAGGGAACTTAGGGTGAGGCCTAAGACTTTGAATTTGAATTCAACTACTACACGAACCTTAAATGGATTACCCGAGATTAGATTGACAAAAAACATTAGCAATTACATAATGTATACAATAAAACGGATACAATAAAACGCCAAGTTAAAATAAAAAGTTGCAAAACATGTGTAAATAGCCTTAATTTTCTTTTTAAGTCGGATGTGCTTAGAGATCTTATACCTGCCTACTCGCTAGTCCTTCGACATAAAAGCCATACAATATAATGAACAAATGCTTTACTTATTCATTCATATTAACATATAACATTGTCTACTTACAGGTATTACAATAGAGCAGTATCTAGCGAAGAGATTTTTGCAGACATGTCAGCGAATATTCAACAAGAAGTTCTGTCCATTGAAATGGTCGAAACCTTATTAATCTGTCCACTGTTTCAGGTAAATTGTATCAGGATGATTTAAAATAGTAAAATATAATGTTTATACAAAGGCACAAAAACTTAATTGTAGACAAAACAAATGATACAATATGTAGCCGGGGCATTTCACGAGTGTTTAATAATGCTACTGTGTGTTAACTTTCTGTTTCAGGAGTGCAATCGCGATTTTCTACAAACAGTAGCGTCCAATACCCGCACTCTTGTCTTGCCAGATAATGAGATTGTCCAACATGCGGGGGACATTGGCAGAGACATGTATATTTTACAAAAGGTTCCAGTTACAACTGTTTAAAATTATAGGACACGCAACAGTCGAGCTTATTTAAAGAAAACATTTTCAATTTTTAGGGTCACTGTAACAAGCTAAATCAACTTGGAAAAGTCATAGTCTCTATTGGTTCTGGATGCCATTTTGGAGACTTTGAAATGTTGTGCGGTTTACCAAAAGTAAGTCAAATATCTTGTTGAAATTGATCGTAAAATTATGCGTTGCATTAATAAAATGCGCTACGGTTTTAAGCAGAATCTCCGCGTGCTAAGCCCGTAAAAGATAAATAATATGCACTATTTCCGAGTGAAATTTACAGTCCGTTATTGCATTTTCAGTAACAATATCATTCTGCGACACAACGGTTTTCCATTTGGCGACAGAATTGTAGTAAATCATTTTTATGCAATGTAATGCAACTCGTTTGTCAGGGAGCGTAATGCTCATAATACTCCGAAACAATTTCAGGTGTACACAGTAGTGACATCAACAAATTGTATATTACTGCACGTTGAATACAGTGCGCTGGTGCAGTGCTGGAGTACGTTCCCCGACATCAGTCATCCCATTATCGCGGTATGATGCATGCATTTAATATTGCCGAGCGGGAATAACGGACGGCGTAATTTAGTAGTGATTCATGTTAAAACATCCGAGCTTGCACAGCCGGGTCAGGTACGCTGATAATTAATGTTTTCATTTATTAGACGCTCGAAGAACCCGAAATCCGGAGGCAAGCGTCACTTTACGATGATGCAAAGCCCCTGTCCGGACGGATCGACGCCAAAACAAACAGAATAGCGGTAAATACCCAATTAATCGCCGATGTTTCCTTACAGAACTTGTTAACAGTACAATGTTTTGTTTCAGCAAGAAATAAAGGAAAGTTTCGTTATCCTGAGCGGGCATGATAAGAGATCCCAGTTCATAAGGGCGTTCGAAAAGCACGGAGTTATGAGGTTTGTACTACTTAAACTGACAACCTAATTAGATGTCATAAAAACTCAGAGAAATATATACTAAATATATATATGAGAGGAAGTGTGTACTTTTTCACCTTTACATTATTCCAATGCTAGATAAGGATGTCTTCCCTAAGTGAGACGCTTTTAGGATCACACTCTACAACGCTTTGCAAAAACGGATTGACCAACTACACATGTCCCACAAAATATTATACCTACTTTATAACATCTCTAAGGTTTTCTCAGGATGGTTTTCTTCACCGCTATAAAAACAAGTGATAGAATCCATTAAATTTTAAATTATAAACCTCACGTAAATTTATTGTCAGAATATATGTACATCATAATAAATAAAGGCAGTTTGTACAAAATATATATTGCTAATGAGTATTTTCTAAAATCTGTCTTAATTTTAGATACATAAGGTACATATTTGTGCCTGGATGCATTACGCCGCACGGAATATTCCTCAAGTTCTGGTGCGCTTTGCGTTTCGTAATCGCCTTATATTATGTTCTGATTATACCATACAATATTGCCGTGAGTAGTACACTGTTTATTTTATATGTATATACAGTTTTCCGATAGAGGTAAGGTAAGGTAGATAGAGGTACTTTTTCTACATGACACACATTTGCAATGTCGTAGAAGCCGGACCCTATTCATTTGTTAGAGGATATAAAAAACGTAAGAATATTGTTATTCAAATCTTTTAATTACACCATCCAGGCAACCAGGCAGAAGCCGCTCCGTAGCCTAATTATATGTCTCTGGATCTGTCTAGAATTATTTGCGTCTTAGAACGTAAAAATATCGATCCCGATTATCATACTAGATACCACTTTTACATGAAAACACTAAAAATGTAGGAAGTTAACCGCAAGTGGTTTAAATCGGATCATAAATATACCATATATATATGATCAAAATCTCAAAGGAATAAATCTCACGTGAAAGGAAATTCAAACGTCCTTTACCTACATGTTTCGGCGGTTTACACTGCGTGTAGTTGACAACTAAAACCGCTGGTGAATTGCAGAATTTTAGAACAAAATCATGACCAATTCTCGGTTTAAATTAGATTGTAGATGAAATTTGCTTCCTGATTATTTGCTATTTATTAGTCGACTTTCTAGCATTGAATGATTAATAAAAAAATTATAGCAATCTTTACTTGTACTGAGTAGTCAAAAGAAAATCGGAAAATGACATAGAAGTTCCAAATGAATTATTTTATTTAAATCAATACCAAAACCAAAACAAACATGTGTTTTACAGACAAAACAATGCAGCTATAGCAGTCAGTACAAATGGGTGGACGTGCTATTGTATGTGGATGTAGCTGTCATGTGCTACGTGGCGTATTACAATGAGCAATCGGTGCTTGTCACTCATCCCTTGCTGACCATGTCGCAATACTTTAAGAATGGATTTTTATTGGACATCTTGAGTATTTTTCCATTTGAGGAATTGGTGTGTCTATTTCATTATTAAATTTCAACGTATCCATGTTGAAAACATTATGATGATTTACTTAGATTAGTATTACAAGTTAACTTCTATATACAAAACGTGTTATCTTGGTGACATAACACAGCACTGTGGGTACTCTAATATTACTTTGTTACAGTTTAAAATAGTGAATGATCACTTTGACACAGATCTCTACAGAGTTAACCGGATTTTACTTGTGAGTAGCTTCATTTTTTCATTTTATGTTACTTGTTTCATATTTCCCGTTGCAACCCAAATACATTTTTTATCCATTGCCTTTAATAAATACAAATATCAAAGCCAATTTAGGACTTGTGTTAATCTAGGTAAGAAGTTCCTAATTCGGCAGTGGCGAGTCGGAATACATACATATGTCTACTCTACCCACAGTAACAGGAATCTGTCTTACAGCGATTATTGTTAGCAGTTGTCGTTCTCCGTTTAATCAGAAGTGTGTGCAAGCTTCTCAGTTTATATAACAGTAAAATTAACCAGGTCGCTGAATTTTAGGTTACTCGAATTACTGGCGCCTTCACATACTGGGAGAGCGATATAATGAGAGTAAATCAGGCCGTAGTACTCTTCAAGTTCATCCCCATCGCATTGACGCTCGTCAATCTTGTCACAGCGCTTATTTTTTCTAATTCGTGTACATCGTATCTACCGGAGAATTCGTATTACATATTGGTCAATTGTACCGGAGCGTCGGTGCTGTCGAAGGGCGCATTCGAAGTTAAATGTGAGTTGTTTCGATCGTCGATAAAATATGTGAGACTCGGAAGGGGGATAGGTAAGGGAATTGGAAAAATTGACGAAAAATCACAATCCCCTCTGGTTTTCCTTGAACGGCCGATTTTTAAAAGAAAAAGTGTGTAGTGTTAAGGCGTATTTAAATTCACGTCACTGGGAATAATACGTAATAGATAATTTAACGTTAAAAAGCTATATTGAAAGTTAATATTTTGCTAGTGCTTATGTAAAATATCATACAAGATTACTACGTTATTACTCTGCTTTTTCTAAGCAATAATCAATACTGTCCGCGCTGCTAGTCATTAAAGCATCATTAAATTCAGGTTATAAAAATTATCAAAAATCGTCGGTCGAATTATAAAAAATTCTGTAATAGTAATTTGTAACCTGATATTCTTCATCTAAATACTTCTCAATGCTTGCAGATGCGGTTTCTGAATACGTGCATACATTCTATTGGGTATTTGAAATCTTCGTTGGTAAGTAACGGTTGGTTTATGGTAAAGAACCTATCGCGTTTACAGATTGTAGGTGCACGGCACAAGCCATTTCTACGCACAGCCTGTTTCCATGGTTATCGAGATTGTTGTTTTTATTTTATTTCGCTGTTTGTTTTTTAAAGATTAAAAGCATATGGCGCATAAAGTACGGCGAGAAAAATAAATTAAAAGATCACGAAGTGAACCGTGAATATTTAATACAGTAATTAAAATCGCATTTCCGTAACATTTTAAATATCGCAGACGCGTTTTATATGAAACATTCCGTATTCAAAACGACGACGTAAATGCACTCTCGCATCACTTCATAACGTAACCTGGTTGTCATAACACGCATATTTGTGACTCTTGAAATATAAGCGCATAAAAGCAAAGTTTATGTAACGGCCGCACTAGATCAAGCGAAATAATTGATAAGTTGCGCGGCGGGCCCTGTAGTGGCGCGGCTCGGAACGGTTATTGCATTCACATTTTTATGTAACCGTCAGAAATCGGATTCTTATTTGATATCGCGAGTCAACCAATTCTCAACCAACAAAATGTTTCGACCCTTGTAGGTTGTGGGTGCACGCCTGTAGTTGTGACGAATTCTGTGGATATATGGCTCACAATGTTACTGCAAGTAGCCGGCCTACTGTACTTCGCCTACATGTTTGGATATGTTGCGTCCACTCGTTCAGCCACTACACATGCTCTACTTGATCATAACGTAAGTTACATTTAAAAACTAAAGCGCCGACGATTTTGCTCAACTTATCGTCTTTCTTTTGTGTATCTTTCTACTCTAGGTTAGGAGCTGTTAACGGTTCAAACATTCTCTGTTACTAAATCTAATGTATCGTAAGTGAGATATAGTTAAGGATGTTTAATCTTATAACATTCATGAGACTGCCAGACTCAATCCACAAACAAAAAGAAAAAAATATGTTATGTTTTAGTTCATACAGTAACGCGTGTTATGCTCTTATTAATATTAAAATTACGTACAATCTGGCCGCAAAACCCTCATGTTTGTGGATTATACAGAAAGCAGCGGTAAAATTGTTTTACGCAAATATTATTTAATTGAAACGTAGACAGAGGGAGACATCAAAAAATGATTTACGTGACATGAAAGGTGAAGAGTCCGTGATATTATAATATAAATAAACCTCCGTACATCTGGCGGCGGATATTAAAAAGGTTGGCGTAACGCGCAGATAACAGGAAAGATCAAAATCATGCATAATGTATCAAGCGGTGCCGTCGAAATCTGCTTGAGGAGTGCCAGGTTAAAAAGCAAACCTAGGGTTATCTATAAGAAATTCTCCTTTATCTCTTTATTCGTCCGCGGCGTGTGGTGGCGGATAAACGTCGATTTATATCAACGTTTGAATGTTCCATCGTATCTAAGAGTACACATACGCATGCTTATTTGTAGCACAGAACTGTATACACTAAACAAATTACTGTACACAGAAATGAGCATGCCCGTACCATAACTAATTTTTAAATGTTTGTTATATCGTACTTTACCGCTTTTTCCCACAAGAGCACATATCTACTATCTGCATATCCATCTTAAGCACGTAGCCACGGTTATAAAACTCATTTTTACCAGAGCTTGAATTCTAATTATAAATTATACGGATTGCGTACAACATAGATTGCCTGGGGCTCAAAGTATGTACACCATCAAACTTTCATCATTAAAATATTACGACAGGTACAACGATCACAGTAACTACTTTTAATGAGTCCTGTTCCCAAACTTCCAGGAAAAAACGAGAGATCTGGCGAACTTTTTGTATCAAGAGAACGTGGATCCAATACTTACGGTAAAAACATTGAAACATTTCGAGTATGTATGGAAGCGCACCAACGGAACCAATCCACAAGTAACTATGAGTGATGATATTTGATGATTACATATTGTTTAATTCGATTAATTTTGTATTCCTTACTTGTACCTAATACGTACATAAAGTCTTCAATACTGTCTTATTGGTAGATTGTTTGAAATTAAATTATTATAAAATGCTTTAATCGTCAACTTTATGATATTAAAAACATTTAGCTTAACCAACTTATAAAGATTTCACTTTGTGTCGGAGCGGAAATGAAAAAGCTTTTTAACTATTATGAGAGCGAATTATAGTCATACATTTAGCTGAGATATAAAGGACTGTGAACGTGATTAAATTTCCTTTTAATCCGACACATTATCGTCCGCAAAGTGTTATAATTCGTTTTTATGGTGGAAATAAATCGCCTCGGGCGAATTTAATTTATAAGGCGGGGAAAGAATTCGCTATTGAAAGTAATACTCGTGATGATGATTAATGGTGAACATTGTGTTTTAAATGCAGAAAATTTGTCGGGGCTTGAATTCGTCTTTAATGGAAGACACATTGGTGTTTATGTATGAGAGGGCGTTGCGCGAAGTGCCCTTGTTCTGCAAAGTGGAGCGCTCATTCATCAGGGTGATCACGCAGCATCTCAACGAGATGTACTTCCTCAAAGGCGACACAGTCGTTCGATGCAAAGATGTGCAGACAAATATATATATAATTTACAGGGGAAAGGTGATCTACATTGTTGCTTATATTAAACCAGTAATTAATGTTAGTTACGCAATTGTGAGTATTTCGTAATGTTTTAGGTGGAAGTTCTAAGTTCGTATAACGAAATGATCACATGCATGGGACCGGGCGGAATGTTTGGTAACTTTACGGGCGTAAGTACTTACCTATAAAAAATATAATTACATTTCATTTACATCCTCATTAAGACTTAATTTAATTTATTATTATATACCATATTCACAATCTATAAATAAAAAACTAGATACCTACTCTGGAGTTTATTCTGGACTAAAACTTTGTACTTTAACTAAAATGGAGAAAAGACTATCACTGCTAAGACCACATTTTAATGTAATCATGTTACTAACTGACTGTTTGTATATTTTAGCAACCCTTTTCTTGTTCCCAAGTATCAATATATGCCAGCAGGAGTCTTGATTTACTCGTTTTACCGTGCCAAACATTCTTCAATTTAGTTAGATACTATCCAAAAATTCAAGAACCTCTTAACAAAGCGTTTGAAATGTCCAAGGATTATATTCTGCCCATTACAATGGATTCAATGAGTGATGATGACTCCACAGGTGGATTTAGTTAAAAAATTGATATTTCAAAATATTATAGTAATAAGACAAAGCACGTACGTATGTAGATAGAAGAGCGTATTAGACCTTCTCGTTATTTTATTACCGTCAATATAACCAAATCAAGTTTTAATATGCAAATAAGATATGTAGTTATACCTACTAACTATGGTCCACGTTAATTGAAAAAATATTTTATACATATAGTAAGTAAATCAATATATTGAATGTATTTAATTATTGCAGATAATTCTGATTTGGACATCTTATCACAAGATTCTACTACTGAGTCTAGAAGCGGCTCTAGCAGATATGAAATACAGGGTTAGTTTCAAAAATACACAGCACTTACTGTAATCGAAACACAAATGTGAAAGATTGGTTGCAAAATTCCAGGACATGCATACAAGTGAAGTTAAATAAGACCTTTTATAAAAATGGCCTGTGATGATCTTGATTTACTTGATGTGTCCTTATCCGTAGCTGGTCAATTATCAATGCGCAGTTCTCAGTCGAACGTGAGCTCCGCGAAATCGTCAGCCAGTGTTATGACGTACCAGAGTCTGACCTTGAAGAATTTTTTAAGACCTGGAACGAGGATATACCAGGTAATAATTACAATAATTATTTTGTCGTTTCATTATATTATCATCTCCCGGGGAATTACCACCGCCACATCTGTCTCTGCTGTGAAGCAGTTATTACAACATTCTCTATTTCGCTCTAAAGGGTCCATATCCTACAGAGACCGATCTCCATATACCGGCCACATGGAAAGTAGTACCTAACGCATCTACGACCGACCTCTGAAAGCTATTATAATGCTATATGTACTCACTGGACTAATATTACTAACAGTCTTATTCCTGCAGTCATGTTACTAATGAATACTCACGAACTAATTCTTATTAATAAAAAAAATTCACAATTAACAATACCAGTCCCTTTTCTGTAGCTCTATACAAAGAAAGAACGAAAGAAGAAAGGTACATGGTACAATCTATTTCTAGATCGACTTACTTCACGATCCACTAACATACCCACTGGTATGACGGTCTTATGATTTATCCAATCCAATATTATACCTATTTAGATTTATAAAAATATGTAGACGTTTTATGACTAACCATCTGACCACAGGCTCGAGGAAGTAGTCATGATTTAACTGCCAATTTAAGATCGAACTAAATATATTAATTGATAAATTATAATAATAGAAATATTTTAGGCCTTCGGTTACTTCACGTGCTTCATGACGACGGCAAACTACGTACTAACGCTTTATGAAATAGTGACGTTAAACGACTGCGTCATTTTGTTCTGGCTACAATCGGTGTTCGATATCTTCTTCTACGTAAAAACCTATATGTTTATACATCAGGTAAAAATTACATAAAAACTTAATAGTTATTTATTTATATCAAAAGCATGTTATGTCAAAATGTAAAAATTTGGCGTATAAGTTGATGGAAATCAAACTATAAAGATAGATTGAAATTAAGTTACAATATTGATACTTGTAGAAAAACATCCAATGGTAGTAGGTACTTCTGAACAATCTGAACTGATGAACTCTCGAAAGAAAATCTATGACTTTAAGATGTTTAGGACATTATAAAACTCACACAGACCCGTTTTAAATTCTAACTAAAATCTGTACTAATAAATATAGCCAAAAAGACTGATCTCTTTTAGTACTAATCAGATTTTTTTATAGACTGCATTTTATTGCAAATTTATTGTAAATAGTTCATTTAGTTTAAGACCTATAAACAGAGATTAACTAGGTCCTTCTTAGGGATAAAATTAAGATTTTAAGTTAATATGACAATCATTATAGAAATTATATAGGTAAAAAATTGTGTGTATTAGGCGTATGATAAGAAACAGAAATAATATTTAGTTCCTATCATAAGTAGTATTCCTCGTGAGTGAAACCGCGAGGCGTAACCAGTGTTACTACAAAATACAAATCTTTCTGCTAGAGCTTCATAAATCGGCGCGGAGAATTAGTAATGTCCTCTGTACAATGTCGCCGGAGATATTTTAAGCACAAATTGTGGTTTTGGAGTGATTTATTGGTTTGCTTTCCATTGGATCTATTCGGATTTTGTTTCCCGTAAGTTTGATTTTTCATTTAACTATAAACATCCATATTTGAAATATAAAAGTAAATTATTGACGTAAAATGAATCATCTTTTTACAAAGTACGTTTATTCAAAATGACCAAGTTCCAGCGTTTTTTTACTCTCATTCATGTTTTCTCATACTCCGCTTTAGTTCTTTAGCGTAAATTACAATGGTATATTAAAATTTCGATGTTTTGTGGTATTTTCTTTTTTATACACCCACATATCATGTACAACAATCAATATGAAGTGAATTTTTACAAAACAACATGTTTACAGCCAACCGCAAACAGCCATGCATTACTTACGCGCGAACAAGCTATTCAGACTGAAGTATTTGTTCGAGTTCTATCGTCAAACCTCTGCTGAACTTACCAACAATCTCACTACACTGCAGGTGGGCGTAATTTCTAACACAAAATTTGTTATTGTTTGTGATGTATGGTATGTTCTTTACTTGAAAGTGCTTTAAAATATACACTATGTCTGCAGTTGACATTATATCATTTAATTGCACTAACACTACATTTCTATCGCAAAAACAATTCCCTGAAACAAATTGATTAGTTTTCAGAGAAGTCACAAAAAAATATTATGAATGGTATAATCGTATCTATTGTGAAAACATTGTACTTCGTGTAATTTATTTTAAACATTTCCATATTTTTCCAGACTGCGATGACAGCATTTGTTGTGGTTCTTTTGATTCACACGTTCACTTGTCTCTGGCTGTTAACTTTGATAGCGACGTTTCCGTTCAGCATCATTCGGACACTGAAAATGCACCTGATTGATGAGTAAGAAAAAAATTGTTTCCATTAATGTCAATTCTGACCTGACCTGGCATATTCTAGATTCTTCTGCAACGTGGAATTAACTGTCCCTAATATATCAACATTCAATTAAAGAGACACACCCGAACGTTTATGGGACTACACAACCTCATTCTACATGGTGGTATCCGAGCTTACGACAACGGGCGGGGACGAGTTCTTAGTCGACAACATGTTCTCCATGCTCATCCTGGCGATCTCTCTCGTGTGCGGCAAGATGCTCGCGGCCGTAGCTGTCGCCACTTCGATACAAGTGTCCTACTCCAGCAATTACGCATTAACTACTTACGAAACGACCACAAAAGAGCTCATCGACGTACTCAAAAATCAGGGATTATCAAGTAAGCGATTGTGGTACTAAAACATGTATTCCTCAATTGAAGCATCATTACACTTCCCCATGTCTCTATTGTGATACGAGATATTAGATAGCGGCCAAACGTTCTGCTGAACGGTTTAAAAATACAACATAATTAATGAACAACAATCAGCGCTGGACAAGGAAATGCTGGTAAAATTGCTCTAGCACTTACCCACCTACTGACATAGGTAGGTACATGGAATAATACCTGTATGTAGTCTTTATTCCGTGAGTATTGAAATTCGGTTGCCATTTACATAGCATTAAAAACATTTTCTAGTTACTGTCATAACTAAATAAAAGCAATTATTTACGCTTAACTTTCAGATTACCAAATGCAGAAATTTTGGAAGTACGTGCAACAACTTTGGGTCACGGAACGCGGCCGCCAAGTAACTTGTACCATTTAATAAATCATAACAAACGAGAACGAAACAAATCGAATGCTAGCACACAATTCCATATTATTCACACCAGAGTATGAAACTGTGAAGATTTTTTCTTTCACTGTTTTAGTATAAAGTAATTTGGTGACGGATATAGATTAAAAATGCGTATGCTTAAGTTCTTTTGCCCTCCACAGTAAACCGTTGGCTTCGTTTATTAAACTTAACAATTGTTAAATTTCCTTGCAGTTGATCACTAATCAGTGTCTGCATCTAACCACTAGACTACACTAACCATCAAATAGCATGTTGGCGTAAGGTTTCCATTCTTTAAAAAGACCCGTGTCGAGGAATGGGAAGTATAAAAAAGTTGCAAACAATTATAAAATAACTTTATGTTAAACAGTTGCCAGTTCTGCTTCGCAAGGCCCCTTACGTGTTGCGTTGTGACCTTATGTCGTCCATGTTCGGCAACCACTTGAGGAACTGTTATTTGTTTGCGGACACCGGGGAATCTTTTCTACGACAGTTGACTGCCCTTCTGGATTATGCTATATTCTTTCCTGGTACCCATCTAAAATCTTGTTAGTTATTATTACAATCTCCCAAAAGTTTATAAGACCAAGTATTATGTGCATATATAGTTTTGGTTACCTAATCCGAAGACTAAATTCGCCTTTCTGCCAAAAGTTAGCCTTAATTACTGCAATTACACTAGACTACACACTACAGTGTCATCTATAGATTATCATTCTCAAGTGATAAAATGTCTTTTCGAACGTTAATAAACACATAATTAAACAATATTAACCACCTAGTAATATGAGTAGCTATAGGTATGTATAACTTTTAAATACTGCAATATGTCTCATTTTGCTCTGCTTTAGTTTCGTTGTATTACTCTCCGCCTGCCAGGAAACTACATAGTGGTGGCAGGTGATAGTGAGGCGTGTATGCACTGGGTGGCATCCGGCATAGTCTCGGTGGTCTCAGTACGAGCTGATCTCACGGAAACCACACACGAATTCCTGGTCCCCGGCGACGTATTCGGAATGTTTCAAGGATTGGATAGAGGAGTTAAACATTGCTTTTCCTATAGAGCGGAAACTAAGGTAAATAAATACGTTCCTTTTAAAGAAAACAATATATTGATTAACGGGTATAAGGGTCTACTTCCTGGGATTGCATTTTGGATTTTATATACTTAAACATTTGTTATTAACGAACCCCTAACACATTGAGACAAATTTAAGTAAATACGACTATTATTAGTTAAACACTAAAACTTCTAGTCTAGAAGTGAAGTAAATGGCAATTTGACAACAAACCTAGTAAAAAGTGAAGAAATACTTTTTACTCTAAAACACGTAGTTATTGTTGACAGGCGTGTATTTTATCACTGAGTCTGGACGCGTGGATAAACATTCTGCCTTTCTTCCCGGAAGCGAAGACAATTATTGAAGATCGGTCAGAATATCTATTTACAAAGATATGAATAATTTGTCTATTGTTATAATTATTGTAACTTATACGATAAAAGATAATAAATGCATAGAGATTTTAAGTGTCTCCTTTTTAATGTCGTCGTAAAAAACATTTATTAAAAGCAAAGCTTAAATGATAATACAGATTAAAAATTACCGTTTGTAAAAGATTAAAACCTCCACCATCTCTCACCCCAGTGCTCTTAAAATAGGTACGTATGTATAAGATACTTTACTACTTACTACTAGATAAGCTACTTTATATATAAGAATTTTACGGAATTATAATTGTTACTTCTATATCCAAAACAAATGTTATAATGTAATGCCTACTTTATAGATATATAAAAGTTATTCATTAAATTGCTCGACAGGTATTTTTCAAATATTTTCAGCGTAGAACTATCGTAACACCGAAGCATTTCATACGATGTATTTCCAAATATCTACATACAGTGAATACCTGCTGCACTCGGCAGCCATTAAATCGTGCACAACAATATAAATCAAGTCGTGAAACATAAAACGTTACGTAAGTTTTATCAGCGCGCTTCAGTCGGAGGCCGCGTCATAAATTAGTGGATTGTACTGAGCTGCATTATCTGTGGGGCTGTCCATATATATTTTACATCGTAAAATGCTATATACGTACACTATTAATATTTATTAAATATGCATTACTCAAAAAATAGCGTGATAAAGTTAAACGGATTAATCTACTCTGTTTGTTCGTGTGTTGATATATTTTAACTTACCAAATTAAATATCACTTACTATAACAATAAACGAAGACATTGTGAAGAAACCTGTAGTCTAAAGTTCTCCATAATTTTCTTTAATGTTTTTGAAATACATTCAATCAATTTGGTCTCGTGTAGTTCATTCATAAAACTGTTTAAAATATCCATGTTTAGTAAAGTTTACTTAACTTATTTGGAAACTTTTTTAACTAAACTGCTATTCATTCTACAGTTGTATAGGTTCTATTTCGTTGGTCAATTCTGCAAGCGACGTGCTTCTCGAAACGATACAAGTTGTTCACGGGAATGAACGAGTCTTTCAATAGAATTCATAATCGCTACCAAACACACTCGGTTCGGATATCTAAAACTACTTCTTTGAAGAGCGTCAGTAATAACCGATACTGTGTGCGGTTGACATTCCATAGGGAGGAACAGTTAGATTATTTCTTTTTTCATTATATATAATACATTCTTTCAGAACCACCACCGGCCAAAAACCGCATTGCCTATATGAATGTGAATAAAACCACTCTCAAACATTGTGAAAAAGCAGTCGATGTACGATAACAGTTATTGTAACCGAATGAAATGAAAAATTTACTGTCACAAACGACAATACTGCGGTAGGATTGCTTTTGAATCTAAATATTCACCTCTTACTATCATGCTCATGCTATCATTTATCATTTTCTTCTAAATTCCTTATCGAGCATGCATTCCCGAATTTGCGGCTCTATAAAATTTCATACAAGATAAGTATCGCGAACTATTTATTCGAAGAGCTTTCGTATTAACCGACATTCTTTGACATGTCATTTCACATCTCATTTGTATGATATGTTGAGTAAAAGGCTTTGGGAAATTCAATTTGTCTCTTTTTTATTTACATCCACACATAACCCTTACAATGTTTGCTGTATTTTTATAAACGTACAGCCAGAAAAGATTACAAAAATCATCACCTGAATTATCTTATATTTTCCTTATATCTTCCTCGGAGTTTCTTGAAAAGCAAACTCTTGCACTGCGTATTCAACACGATATAGGAATTGTAGATTAATTCAAGAATTATTAAAATGATGTGTTATAGTTGTTTTCTTGACGATAGAGATTTTCGAGTGGTATTTTTACCGTAAATTTTTTTACCGTCTAAAACTATTACATAACTCGCTATATTATAGTATGTATGTATATTAGAAATGTTATGTAGTTTATTATATATATTGAATGTATTTTAATATAACTAGCTATATGTAGCATCCGTACATACGATCAACATTCGCTTAATGATTTTTAATAAACTCTTAAAAGTCTTCTAGAGAAAGCTTCGTGAAAAAGTTACCCTGAGTCTTCTTTAGTCTTCGCCGAGGAATCACTTTTTTATATATTTAATAGTTAACTAAGGTACATATCTATGAAAATCAATAAGATTTTTTTCAGAAACCAGTAACATCAAGTAAAATTTAAACAACATTACTTTGCATTTATCTCACTGACTGCACTTAGTAATAGCCTGCGGGCAGATAAGAAATGTCTAGTATTCTCCGAGGAAATTAAATTTAGTCGTGATCTAGTGGCCGCGGAAATCTCTACGGCTTTACGTGTTTCTTTGAATGTTTATACTTTACACAAATTATGTTTCCATATAGGTACTCCGAGTTCTCAAAATAATTTACCTACTATTAGGTAGTAAAAATATTTTACGCCTTATAACTCTTAGGGGTGCGAGTTTTCTAGCAATGTTTCCCGCTGTAGTGAATAATACCAAGTTAATTTTTAATTTATAAAACGTATGCAACTTTGAAAAGTCTGATGTGCGACCAAGAACCTAGACCCGCGGAGTGAGAGGACCGATCTAAACCACTGGACTATCACTGTTTTATTATTATGTTCCTACATTACTCATAGTAATATTGCACAATAGCTCATGTTAATCCAAATAATCATAATTATACCTTTAGTTATACATAAAATAATATCTACCACAGGGAACACCAAATTCCTTATGTTTAACGAGTAACGTTAAATGCCATTGAGTTTACACAATCGCCGTATCAGATCGCCAATTAACGGATCCACATATTACTGAGCTATTCGGATGTTAGTGGCATTCCAATTAGTTACAAAAATACTATTTGCATTGTTCCTATTAGTGAATAAAAATATTTATATTTCGATATTATTGGTGAACATTTAATTGGTGAATATTTAATTGGTGAATATTTAAAGTACAAATGGAAAATAACGCTAATTGTACACGACGGAATACTAAACTTAATGGATTTCCTACAAATAAATTAGCTATGACTTAGTGTGTGGGCGTTATAAGCACGATTCCTATACCGGCTTATTTATGTTCTGTTTGTAGTTATAATTTTAATGTAATTATGTATGTAGTATACCAACGTTAGTACCAACCAATAACGATAGCACAGTTTTTATATTATTTGAGATCCGGTGGTCGTAAGTCATGATGTCCCAAGATTATTTTATACCTACTTTATAAATGTTAATGTATACAAGAAAACAATAAACAGATTTCACTTCAAGAAACATATTCATCAGAAAAGTATTCTAACTCGCAAAGAAGGCAAATATTAAGAAGGGTACGATAGCAATATAAAAGGTCTGAGATTTTCGCAAGACATCATTCGCCCTTCGATTCGAATGAATGCGAGTTGATTAGGTGGAGCAATGACGGGAATGAAGAAGTAGCATTGTTCCATTCAAGCCCAGATATTCTCAATACGACGATCACTAGAACCGCCCAATTAATTATCCGTGCTAATTTATCATGATCCAATTCATTTATCCCGTGGATAAAATCTATAATTTACCGCAACCCTATTTTATGTTTAATATGTCTACTATAATCCCCGCTAAATATGCGATTTGTGCCCACAGTCCCCTCCGACACATGTTGTTTATAATTCCATTATAAATTGCAATTATCAGTGAAATCGACCAGTACGTTATCTCTTTTAAGATATGTAGGTACTTCGTTTTTCAAACATACCGTTTCAAAATAATTTCCTCAAAGTGTAATGTTACTTTAAATTAAAATTAATTAAGGGTATTCTATTATGATATAGCACGCACATCTGTGTCTGAATCTGGATAATAGAATCATGTCAATTCCGAGGCAAGGTAATCAAACCTCGACAACTCGACCCTCGTTTCCCTTATTATCGAATTCCGAAATTTAATACGTTAACACCTGTTATCAGTTATCAGTACCTATACTCGTATATATAATTTGAATATACTACAAGTAATCTACAATAATATAATAAGCCCGAACGAAGGGTCTGTTTGTAATGCCAAAAAACGTTTTGCTAAATGCATATGAAAGTACTTATAATATCCGATACCTATTAACATCAAAAATTGTCTGCCTGTTCGTTCCGGTTAATCTCCAAATCGTTTGAACTAATTTAAAAAGACAACTTTAACTGTCACTGGCAGAGTGGCAGATAGCTGATGTTATTGGAAGTGTTATCTTTTTATTATGAAATAATAATATAAATTAAATAATTAAAATTACATATATATTTAAACTATTTTATTTATTTTATTATGTGGATATTGGCAGAGTTTAATTGCAATTATTGAGAGTAGCGAGGTGATTAAAACATAAAAAAGTCAAATTTGAATGCAAAAAAAACTGTTATCGGACGATTCCAATGCAAAACTATAGTCGGTATGCCGGCGTTTGTAAGTTATAAATAAATCTAATATGTATAAACCCATGCGTTTTACGTCACAGTTAAAAGAAGAAACTTAGATCATTATTGTTGATAATGTGTTATATTTCACTACCAACTGAAAATAAAATACTGCGATAGTGAATCCATGTACGCAGCTAGTACTGGCAGTATTATCAGTAAACATTCAAATATAGCCGCACTGTATGGATAAAACTATGAATCATGCCACGTGTGAGTGGAATGTTGAACAAAGATAAAAATAGGGATTACGTCATATTCGGCAACTATACAGAAATGTAGCTAATCATTCGTATAGGCTCGTTAGCTCAGCGGTGAGAGCGCCCATTTATACCCTTAATAGAGGTGGTCGGGGGTTCAAATCCCTCACGAGCTGGACTTTTTTAAATACTATTTTTATTTTTAATCAAATTGAATTACGACCAACTGCATAGCACTGTTGTATTATTACAAGATAACCATTTTTCACATAATTGATTTAGAAAATTTAGCAAAGACCTGTCTATATGTTTATAAAATGGCTTTTGTTTGAGTAAATTATCTGTTTAAATTCTGTCTATTTAAATTTTGTTTTTTATACCAAGCATATACAACGGCGCTGTATCTATTGAATGATATTTTATTCAACTCCTTTTACAGTTGTTATGAAAGATTTATGATAGTACCTATTTCATGTTCACCTTCCCGTAGAAGCTATAATACATAAGATTTTTAAAAGTAAGTATGTATATTATTTTCCTTAGTAACGCACATCGATACTACTGTATGAGCCTTTAGTATATCGATTCCTTATTAAAATCGTGAATATCACAAAATATTGCTATACAAAATGTCTAACAGTATTTTTGTAGTAAACACGAATACATGATGTTGATAAAATGTATTAGCAATATTACATTCCGTCTTAAAGTACCTACGCAATCATTCATGAGGCGCTCGATAAGGCTAATACACAAGGAAAACACGAGTTCAATCTAAAAGTAATCCAATGTTTATCCGCGTTTTTACAGGTTTTTTAAATTTAGAATTATTATTTATTTTAAAATATCGTATCAGATAATGTGAATAGATGTGCACTAATAATTAAATACTAATATTATCTTATCAAAACAAATGCCTAATCTATATATTAATACGTGTAGCGAAAACTTTGGACCCCTTTTTACGAAAATTGCGGTACGGAGGAGTATGAAATTTGGCACACTCATAGTTTATGTGTAGGAGAAGTGCAGAACGCTAATATTTTTCAATAATA
>DWGJ01001316.1:0-20817 GCA_018246895.1 Aspitha aspitha aspitha
TTTGAAAATTAAACAATAAATCAATACAGTAGAATATAACCAATTACAAAACGACATTTTTGCGAGCCATTATGCCGCTTTTTCCGTTATGAATGTGAGTCTTACTGAGTATGAAATAAGGAATGTTTTGGATTTATTTGTATTATAAACTGGTATTTTAAAAATTTTGAGTTGTGTGAGTATTCATGAAATGCAGCGTATTGTTACAGATCTTATAATAATGGTCACATTGTGACCATCACAATTTTGCAACGTAAATTTTATGAATGTTTTTAATAACTATTGTAAACAACACATCTAACCAGATGTACTCCCTAATGTACACGTCAGCTACTGCACAGGAAGATTTGCAAACAATTGTTGCTATTAGTGGTTAACCTTCTTCGCTGTAAACTAATTGAAACATGGTATATGATAGGTATATAATTTTATTTCGTTACAAGCATATTCTAACAAACGTACAATGTAGTAGAGACAGATCACATTGCTAGCAAATCCGGTATAGCAGAAAAATAACCAACCTTCAATTACAAACGATAAATGGTGCATGATTAGGTACACTTGTTACGTTTAAACCATAATATTAGTGATTAATCTTTGACATGGTAGTTAATAATCGTTTAAGAATCATATACGAGACTTTGAAAGCTATGAATCATCACGAGATCTTCATTTTTGTTTTACTGTAGTTTGGCTGTAATTTCTACTACTCTGAACTTACTTTACCTCGATGTTCCTGTGTTTATTAAGGGCGATGAATGAGAAATGCCGCTTATGAAACCCCCGATTTTTTATAGGATGATATGATACATAATAATCCTACTTAAATGAAGTCCCTGCAGCCTGCAGGTAGATAGAGCGCAGATTTATAGAAAAAAGTAGTCGACCTAAATCTACATTACTGCAGTGGACATTCAGACCCAAGCAACTAATCATTTGACTCATATTTACAAGTCATGAATCAGTCTAAGTACCTAGTTATGAGTTTAATGACCTAATTTTCAACCTAATCAGTCCGTATATATACCATTTAATATACTTATTGACTATTAACATTATAGATAAATATTCTTCCAAACTCCTTTTGTTATCACAAAATTAATTAACGGAATTTAGTTATAATAAGTAGGGATTTTCGGAATTTCATTGAGGGTTCAGTAGAAACAAATGATTAAAGCAATTTAGAACGGCAAAATATTATTAAATCAACAAATTAATACAATATTGTAATAATGACACCTCTACAGTGAGCATAAGACAATGTCTACTGTAAGTTTCAAAGTAAAGAAAATTTAAAATAATGCACTCACAGTCTGCTTTAGAGGTGCCACAACCTTCTAAGCTTTAGGTATTGTAGGTATTGTAATATTCACCCAAGTCCTTCGGCAAGTGAGGTTGGCTATTAAGCCAATCCCTCATTTGAGCCACGCAATTGACCACTTCCTCTGACGACTTCCCGTTCTGCATCGTCAGTTTTCTGAAAGAAAAATTGTTATACTATTATAATAAGATGTGGTATTTGATATGATTAGCATTCATTGCGTAATTACGTACATTTTTTTCCTTTTTTATTAATACTGAACAGTTTTTAAGTTACCTTTAAAGATTAACGTTACCTTTTAAGATTTTTTACACGCCGAATAGAAACTAAATGAATTATGCATGAGCACTATTCATAAATATTCTTAGTGGTATCCGTTGCAAGGTCAAACTGGTTTTTTTATGAATTAATATTGGCCGTAACCTAGCGTGATACCTACACTATAATACGAAATTAATTGAATCCATGTATATTATTTATCCTTAAATAACATATTTCATGACACAATATTTACACCGTTTCATAAATCGCTCAAGTAATGAAAATAATGATCATAGGATTTCAGATATGTTAATATGTACCTAACTGTGTGTAGATACGTATAACTTGATCAAACAGATAATGCTACAATAAACTGTAGACACGGCGGTTACTTCGATAACGTTAATCGTAGCCCACTTTGGGTACTTTCAAATTCTCGACTACACCTTTAGAAGTGTATTTGATGTAGCAAAAAAATTGAATAAATTATACAGATTTATGAACAATCAGCGAAACTCGGCTGCCTTATCCGATCTCCCTCCTTCATGTAGTTTTGTGTTAAAAGTAAGTAAGTATTCTAATTGTATTATAGCGGTTATTCTATTTCATACGATATAACATACTTACATATATGTACGAGTAGTTAAAACTCACGTCAAACGAGCGACTTCCCACAGCGACAATCATACTAGATAAGGTTCTCAAACTAATACAAATCATTAGTATGAAATAGTATGGGATTTTAAATATGATTAAATTAAAATCGAATGTATCATATGTGAAAAGTTGTAAAGTAACTTATAGACGCAATATTCTTTATCTACTTAAATTAAGCACTGATAATACATACTCGTACCTCTTATCGGTGTTAGTTCAATGAGAGCAAAGGGCCATTAAAGGAAATATTTTGTGACGTTGTTTGTATCAATGTTGTTATAAAATAAAAATATTTATTAACTTTCCGACTTTTGGAATTTCAAGAGTTAATTAAACTCAGGTATTGCAGTAGAGATATAATTGAGTAATCCTTATGATAGTCTAAATATTTTATAATTTAATATTTTAATATGGTTATAATTTATTATTTTAAATTTTGAACACTTAAATGTATAATTTACATCCAATAGATCAGCAAATCTTGTTTTAGAGGAATGTGTATTATATACTCGTAAATATCAACGTAGGTACAGATTTAACAAAGATCGATTTTACACTAATGTAAGTAAAGCAAACCAGTTACCTATTCAACAGACAAAAGATGGAAAATTACCTATTTATTGATTTGCGGCATTTACTTTTATTTGAAAACACACGCTCTTGTTGATATTTATACGACTGTATATATGTTCAACTACTTATCACTGGATTATACTTGAAAACACCCATTATTTCATTTTAAATCATCGTATTTTCTAGTAATCTTGATTATTATCGTCAATTAATGTCATAATACATGTAACCATCTAATGGCATCTGATAAGATTTCCAGAATATTTAATTTAGAATTTTTTCTTTGCATTATTAACTTTAAACATAATTTGTTGGCTGTGTTTTTATTGCAGACGTATTCGTATTATACGTTGGTACAAAAAATTTCGTAGCGTCCAAGGTTACAAGTTAAAAGTAAGCAAAATTTTTGGCGATTTAAGCTAAACACTAGTACAATTAATACAATTGCTTTATATTCTACCGTCAAGGAACCAAGAGACAATAAACTCAAAATCTCTCAATCACCAGATTTGAAATCAATATTTATGGAATATGAATCTGTGCAAAACATTGTTATAGTTTGTAGGCAGGTAGCCAAAAATCTTTCGTTCAATATCGGAAAATACAATACTAGATTTGAGCGCATTAGAACTCGGTTTCTTTATTTCCTCGTAGCACATGACTACGATTTATGAATCGTACTAGGGTGGTTTACAGGAATATGTACATATATGTACTAAAATGAACGATTAGTTAACTCACGTACGTCAGTGAAGGTAGGTAGGACACTTAGTTTTGTCGATGTTATGTGTAGTTCCGTGAGCACTTTTTATATCAAACTGTTATCTCGAACACGTCATGAGTGTAGCGCGCGCACTCGCTCACTGGACCTTGTCGTTGCTAACAATACGAGGTAACCAGCCCTGATAGCTCACTGCGTACACGCCAGTATCTGGCCGGAAAATACAACGAACAGACGAAACAACACTCAATTTACAAACTCTGTATTCTAAGTAACCAGCACCATACGAGCCTTTTGATGCTAAATATATTTGAAACTTCTGTAAACATCTTCGTTCTGATAAAAAAAACGTAGTCTCATGACCATTCTTTACAAACAAAATTACGACAGAAATGGGTGATTCATAACTTCACAGCATTGCCCACACAATGTATTAAAGCGCCTAGTGATATCCATTGTAGCTACTTCTTTATTGCAAATGTAAATGTCTTTAGCATAATATTTAAAATCACGATCACAATGCATATTTGTAACCACACAACATAGCCACTTTCCCACTAAATATTACAAGAATCAATGCGAAAGTGGTTAGAATTGTGAATAAATTTAGGTACCTATCTAGTTGTATAGTGTTCAAAATATAGAAATGTTTTAAGCTAGACCCTTGTTTGATGACTTTAAGATTCGAAATGCTTTTATGGATCCTGTCACTATTTATATATTCTTTCAAATAAAAAAAAACAAATTAGCAACTATACCTAAGAAGTGATTGCTATTTTTGCCTTTCGGCGTATGTTTGTCAGGCAATTACATTGCTGTGCTTATTTCTATCACGAAGCAATTGTCAATTTTGTATTGCTCTGAGTTATGGTTGGCACCTCCTTTTCAGAGCGACTTCGAATATGGTACTGCTACCTGTACTGGTACTAACATAATTTACTAACTGAAGTTATGTTACTAAAAGGTCTATTCCGGATGCCACCGATTAATACTTAGTAATAATTTGTTATGAGCTTATATATTGAAACGAAATCGGATACTATCACTTATATCTCAACAATTTGCTCCAGAGTAGTAGCAGATGTATGCGTGGCAAGAACCACATGTAATGTAACTGCTATCTTCTTTTTTCTTCTTGCTCTATATAAAAATGTGCAAGGCAAAATTTTAAGCGTATTTAATGTTATATTCAAACGTTCCAAAAAAAATTATGTTAAATATATGCTAAGAGTGGAATTAAATATTTAATAAAAACTAGTATAAATATTTGTGTGGCGCTATAGCAATAGCAGTTTTGTTGATTAATAGATTGATACAATTGTTGACAATTATAAAAGATATGCTGTGTTTTTGCATCGTAGATAGGTATAGGACCTGTTTGTAGCTATTCATTCTGTTTTATATTATCTATTTATACCGTTAGAACAATATAGTGGTTTAAGACAAAACCGCCACTGTTAGATAAAATTAATACATTTTTTCTTGTTACGCCTCTAACCTGCATACTGTAATAATAGGCATAATGTATTTCCATGTGTTCCACTTGTTATTGTGTTTATGATTCATATCTCAGTTATTGCATTTTCTAAAAATTGAACGCTCCTTTAGAGAACAGTTTTATTATCTGTTTATTCTCACAATGTGTTGCCTTTGTATGGTAATTAATTTACGTGATATGTTTAATAATCCACGATAACTATTAGCATAAACAATTATTACGCAAATTTAAGTTAAGTTTTTTATGGCACAAATTTAAAATAAATATACTTTGACGGAAAAAATTAGTTCGTGGCATTCAACATTAGTCATATTTTTATTTTTTTATATTACAACACTTACTGCTGCAAGTTTGCGCATGCGCCGAATGGCGATATTTCAGTGAATATTCTTTGAACTAATATTTTATAACTATGAAATTTTGTCGTTAGATGGTATTTATTTAGGTAAACTTTTGATAATTTAAATTCTTCAATTTAAACTTGTCAGTAATACAATTCTAAGTTCATAATACATACAGTGTTAAAAGTGTACCATTGGTGGCCATTACAAACCCTAAACTTTTTTATCAGGACAAATGTCCATTTGATGTTTCGGCGACGTCGTGAAGCTAATCAAAAATTGCATTGGGTGATTTTGCCTTTTAGTGGGTTTATTTCGTTTTTGTGCTGTGAAATGTATTACATTATAATAAACCAACATCACTGTTACAAAACGATTCGTGCCGACAGATAATTTTATTAGAGTTGACTTCCCACATCGAAGAACTGTCAGTTGTTAGGTATTCCCAATTGTTTTTCGAATTGAATGTCGATAAATCGGATCACGATGTGACCATTAGCAGTGGTGGTAGGTTAATCTGGTTGTAATCGTGGTCATTGTAAAAGTATCACCCACATCGGTTGTTACTCTTCAATGAGCATAACATTGGCACGACGACCTATAATCGTTCTCGGCTTTTTTCGATTGAGTTACATCAAAATTATCACTTGCCTTTATTAGCTCTAAAAAATAAAAGTTATCGTTCAATTATTGACAATCTGTTGTAATTTTCACGCTAAATTTGTTGATCAGTCGCCGAAACATTGTTCTGCATAAAATAGTGTTTACAGTGTATGATATCGAAAATGATTTTGAGATAAATTCTACATAGTGTAGTGTTCATAGTGTAAAGAAGTCAAAGAGAAAAAAATATTGTGAAGTGTGTTGTGTTGTGTTGTGGCTTAGTGTTGTATGCAGTGGCATGGCGAGCGTGCGCTGCTGTGTGCCTTGCTGGAGGCTGTGGTGACATGGACTACAGCTGCCCCGACTGACAGAGGGCTCCGGGAGTGATTAGGCGTGCTGGGCGAGCGCCTGCACCATACCATTAGTATTATGAATAAGCGGGAGAACAATAAGGAAAAGGAACGTCAGAGTGACGACAAAAGGACATCCACGTAAGATATTTTCATTTGTTATGATACAATGTATCTGTGGGTAATCATGTCTATTTAACACACAAATTTTTAACTGTGGGCCAAGTATATCAGTTGGCACGCTTGTTTATGGACAAGCTGCTCACACTAGTCTGTGAGGTACCCTAACTTATTACTAGAACTCACATTATGCACCAGTAACTTACTCCGATTAACCATAGTTCAATTTAAGAATAGATATCCCTAGCGAAACAAAAGGGTCAGAGCTAAAAAAAGATTAATATTTGTGTTGTAAACTTTTATCATAAGTCAGATACTAGTAGCTCAATAAACAAAATAATTGATAAACAAGTAGTAGCTTGATTGATAGACTAAGGGTGCCTACAATAATGCTATCTAATAATGTGGATGTTTTACTGCCACTAAGTATTACATACAGTTAAGTTGAGGGTAAAATAAAATATTGTCAGCTATGTGAAGTTTTATACATTTATGATATTTAACAGTTGATAGAACGTTTGAGGGATATTTCTTGATTATAGAGTCAAGTGATAGCACTTTAGGAGGATCTTTAAATGTACCTGGTCAATAAGTAAATAATATGACTGTGAGTTGGTTTTGTGCTATACATTATGAGACTGTAATTGTTCATGAGCCCTGACAGACACACTGACAATATTGCAAATGATCTATCTTTCTGTGAACCTCTCTGGGTGTGGTCTGACTGAAGAGAGACACTGACATCTGGGTGTAGGAATTAAATTACCTTGTAACCATATATCATAATTAATAACAACTGTACATGAACTGAAGTGAATTCCCATTAGTAATACATGAAAAAGATTGTGGAGATGATGATGATGGTGAGTTCACATTTGCACTTTCACGTCTTTGATTGATGTTAGTCAGGAAATTGAATGATGTTTATGTATGCATGCATATGGAAAAGTAACCACATTCAAACAGATCGATTACTAATCCAGTTTTATCAAACATTGCAATCATCCAGCCTGTATCGTGAATATTAAATTAATATGAGATAACACAATTTATGGAATTATCTAATTCCACAATTTATGGAATTCTAATAACAATTAATCTAGGACTCATGGTAAAACCATTCTTTTCAATTTTCCAAGTTATTTACGACATGAAAATTTGCACAAAAGTAGTAAAATAATTGTTTACCAATTATATTATTATTGTGTTCAAATCAATTTATGGAAAGTTGTTGTCACTGAATGAGTTTACTAATTATCAGAGCAGCTTAAAATGTTTATTTCCGATTTCCTTATCCGTGAAGGACTTGTGAATCTTAATGATTTTTGGTTGATGTTTTATACATATTGTTTTACATCTTATTTGAATACTTACAACCTATTGTTAACAATATTTTAGAGGTGTTAGCTTAGGTAATCAGGTAATTATTTAGATTTAAACATGCATTAAAACATCAAAAGGCATTATGAATTTTAAGAATGTTAATTATATTACTTAGACTATGAACATAAAAACGTTCAGTGTGTAGAAAATAGAATAATTTTTAACACACATTCTGAGAGTTGGATATCTGAAGCATTGAACGTTTCTTGTACTAGTCTTATCATTATTCAATACAAATTTTTACATAATGCTCAAAACATGTGTTACACTGTACTCAAAGTTTTTAATTTCTCATCTCATACTTTTTATACAATAACAACTTTGTGAATATATTTCTTCTTCTATACTTGCTTCTTTATTCATTGAGAAACACACACTCAACAGTTTTTTCGTTGGTGTGGAGGGGAACACCAATAAAAGATACTGTGGTGCCTCGGGAGGGACACTGGGTTATGTGGCATTTTTATTCACCAAAACATACATACTATTATGTTTTGTCTTGTTCCCCTTAGCATATTCAATACACAAAACACTTATGGCATTCAATAGCAGTGTCTAATAGCTTATAAACTGCTATTAAATGCTCATACATAAAGTTAAAAGAGTTCACATTATTAGTTACTTAAAATTTAATACAAGTTTATTTTTATCATAACCTAACTAATCTGTGAAGGATATACATAGTAAATAACATTATAGTAAGCATTTTAATATACTTAGACGAATAACAACTTGCAAGTACTTACGTAGTAGTAATATTTAAACCAGATCTAACACCCACTCTGTGGGTAACATTCTTAGGGCTTCATCTATAAACTTTGCCTCATACTAGGCATAGCAATGGCACAGTGTAAACACAAGATAATACAGACTTTAAAAATGTATAAAATAAAATAAATAGGCTATAATATAAATAATAATATCAGGACAACTTCATAGCCTACAAATCCAGAATTAGGCAGGATTTGTGCTATGCGGCTACACATGGTTATGTAGCTCATATTTTACTATGGTACATATATTTTGCACAAAATAAAAACTAATGCTATGCTGCCACCTGTCTCCTATTAAACTTCAAGTATTAATTGTAATACTTCTTATAAAACTAATTGTTACTATTCACTACTAAGAACAATGAGTGAATCAAAAAGTTTACAGCAAATGATCATCAAAGTGTTGTATATTAATATTGTAATACTATTATTGTTGATGTTAATGAATCACAAGTGTCAACATCTTATGTGTGTATCTCACACAATACCCTTGATAACATTTTCTTATTAAAAACAGAACTTACTTATCTTCAATACATATGTACAGTCAGTGTGATTTGTCTCCAATGTAAATATAGCTTGTTGTTTGATTCAATGCTTACACAACTTTATGTTGTGTTTGTATTAAAAGAATTTGTAATTTCATTCATGTTACATAAGTTATCTCAGTGGATTGGGTTTCTATGTTTGTGTTGTGATTTGATTGAAGTTTACATTGAAAATCAAGGGTGCCATGGTGATGTGTTTGACAAGTGATTTCACATCACAGTTATATGTGCATTCATGATGGTCCAAATAATCCAACATCAGATGCAGTGTATTATCGAGCTGTCTATGAAAAACAATGCATAGAAAGTTGTAAGTACTTACTGAAGTGTATTATAATACAATAAATAGACCAAATTGTAGACTTAACCTGTGGCCATAATGCACAATACTCGAAACACTTGGTAGAGGAGCTTTCGTTTTATAAATCTTATAATTAGCACGCTTTTGTTACTTGTTCTAGTCACATTAAAGAAAATACTTCAGTCAATGTGCTCAAGGTGGTAGATTACCATAACAATTAAGGCCTATAATTCCCCTAAAAATACACCTTTGTGGATAAACAGATGTTTATCATACATTTGATTGAGTAACTGCTCTTTATATTAATAATTTACTAAGACAACCATTTTTTAGTAAATTTAATGTAGTAGTAAATTGCAATTACATATCAACTAGGAGATCATAGTGCAATAATGCAATGCATATCAAACATAACCACAGCATAGAAATTGTGATCTCGTTCAGACAAACATTGCATAGACAAATTTTTATTATAAATAAATATGTGTGCTGGTGCATAATTTTAAATATATGACAAATGACTACTACTTCCAGTTAATTTTGTTGGTTATTATTTTTGTTTTATTTATGATGAACTGAAAATAATATTTATTCATATTTAATAAATAATATTAGTGTAGTGCAAGTAGGGCGCAGAATCATTATGTTCAAGCTTCTGGTGTCTGTAAGTGCATTGGGACTTTCACTTTTAGATCCAATGCCAATGACGGTCGGTATGATTCACTGCAGCCAGTATTCATTCAAATATGGCGGGCTTCACATTGTTGTTACATCAAAATACGTATTTTAATAATAACGACTTTATTCAAATTAGGATAATTAGTGATTTTGGTAATGAAGCTATTACAAATATTATTTGAAAAGGAACATTAATGTCTCAATTACAGCATAGTAAGAAACCTCATTATACATGTATGAATTGATTTTTATTTTTATTTTTTTATACTGATAATTATAGTAATTTGTGCATGTTATCTATTTGTTATTACATTATCACATTATCAAAATGTCACCTGGCTCACTCTATCTTGCTATGTGTGCTTTACAGCTTTGTCCCATTTAGGTCGTTGATCTTTAATTTTCTTAAATAATGCCTATGCATAAATGTCATTTGATTCGGATGTTTTGTTGAAAATAACATTATTTTAATTTAATTGATTTTTTTAAATTTAATTGAAGCTTGAAAATATTAGTTCACATAAAAAAATTATACAATGTGAATTCAACATCTAGAACCAAGTAAAAAATCAACTTTATTTAGCTACGACTAAATACTGTTAAATTTAAGCAAATAAATGAAAGTAAAAAGAATAGTGAATTTTTTATGTTGTAGTTACAATAAATGACATGAAAATTATGTCAGTAGCCTTCTGCCACGAGACAAGAATATACATACATATAAGTATGCCAATATTCAACCTTCAATATAGAACTGCATACACTGGATTATTGACAATATGTTTGATAAGAATTGGAAACTATAAGAAGTTCCAAGAAGCACATCTGAGTGCTACTGGCCAAATGGTTTATGTTTGCATTTCCTTATTTGTAACAATTAATCCCAGCTGTGAATAAAGTTACATTTGTGCTGCTATATTTTATATTGAAGTACATACATATGTATTTTATCCATTAGAATTACACAAAAAGTCACAAATCCATTCCTACATTCCAAGTTGCACCTTTGTTTTGGTAAAATATTTAAAAAATGTAGAGAAATAAGGTGTAAACTAAAATTATAATGTTTCTTGAACAATTTCTTAATAAATCATTGCCTTAAATGGTATGGAAAGTGGTTATGAAAAATGAACATTGATTGCCATAATACACTCAACACATTCAAAAGTTAATGAATGTAATAAAAGAAAACACTTACATATTTTTACTTTACACCCGAAAAATGAGTAAATATGGGTATGAGATTGTAAGTAAATATTTTTATATATTTATTAAAATTAAAAAAATATATTAGTAGGTAAATATTAATTTTATGTTTTTTGCAGTACATATTCTCATGAATTTCCTATATTCGTGTAGACAGTTTTGACTTAATGGTGTGAAAAAATTATAGCAAAAGTGCATATTACCAAAAAAGAATACATTATTATTACAATCAATTTACTGTTACTTATAAAATGATCAATGTTTATACAGTTTTAAACAAGGAACAATGACAACTATCTGCAACACTTGAGTACAGAAATTCTCAAGTTATCTAGAACATTGCAGCTATAACTAGGTTGTGACAACACTGAAGTAGGTGCTCGAGACACTCGCCATTATTTTAATAATGTTTTATTGTTGAAATTGAACTAGGCCTTCTGATGATGATGATATGATTTAATGGAAACATTCAACCAATTTGATTTCACACTGAAATTATCGATTTATTTGAAAAAAAATCTGTGTTGCAAATAGCTCTCGACCCAAATGTATGAAGTTGTTATACGAAAAACTAGTAAAGGTCGTCAATACCGATAACAAGACCTAATATAAAGCCATTTGCAGACTAACGACTGAAAATGATTTATCTATAAATAATTATGATATACAAATCGGTAAAAGGCGGTCACGGTACGCAAAACGTTCGAAACTGTCTGTCGCTTTGCAAACTCGTTAAACTGTAAATTAGACGCTAATTCTAAACTTAGCACCGACGAGAAAACTGGCGATTGTGCAAAATTGTGAAAAAGCTCAAGTTCTACACTCCAAATTGTAAATTTGTCACCGAACTCATGAGCACGCTTTATTCTTAGGTATTATTGAAAGCTGAAATAAAGCACTCAGCTGCCAACAGTTACCCTAATGCGACTGGACCCTAATACTTTAAGCCTGTTTGAGCCCGACCGACTATTAGACTGGTCTTGATCCAATCATTCTATCGTCGGTGCTAAGTCGCCGACAAAGACTACTAAACTTCGCAAACACATTCTAGTCACCAGTATTCGGCAGTGCGCTTAATTAGCGCGGACGGGTAGAACATAACTTACAGTTATTACGCGCTAACGTTATTAAATCGAAACAAAATCAGTGTTTTATATATGTTATACATACATTGTTAACTCGGATTTTTTTTACCAACATCAACAAAACTAATCTTATTAATCCCATATTTTCATGGGTATTTTACGTTCAAGAATCATGTTAAACTCGCTTAAAAAATTCATGCATCCAAACATCTGCCCATCGATATGTTTAAGAATTGTGCAATGTATTTTAACTAATACGCAATATACGGTTGACCGTACTTATTACCGGAATACGGAAAAAAAATGCATTTTTATGATGCGTCACTGAAGTTTCGCTAAGACACTCGGTGATTATGTACGTGTGTGTTTAGTTGATGAAGAATCTGTTAGTGACCGTCGCGGACAAAGTGACGGCCGCCGGACGACCTAAAAAAATCTGACGACGGATCTCATTCCATGAAGCAAAATAAGACATGGGAATATCTTTGAGCGTGTTGTGTAACAATATGTATGTACTTGATCATTTATGCAACATGATCTGATCAATTACTTTATTCACACAATACTTATCAATCTATCTAATAACATAACTGACATTGATACGTTCCTTGGTGTTCGCGCGTCGATTATACAATTGCTTTTCCTTAACATGTTTTGAATTATACCATATCATAATTAGTTTTCGACTGTGCGTGTACCGGCTCAGCTATAACGGAAATGGTTTTCCTTTACAAAATATATAACATATAATTTGATACGATACTTAATTTGATACGAAATACTTAATGCCGCTCTTTCGGACGATGCTTTTACGAGTTTCATTGTATTAGTGTTTGTTTGTATGATTGCAGCGCGACCGGTGCGGTGGGCGGGCGGGGCGTCGGCAGCAGCGCGATGCATACGTCGCGGCAATCCGTCACCTCGTCTTCGGGCGTGCTCATGGTGGGGCCCAACTTCCGCGTCGGCAAGAAGATAGGATGCGGCAACTTCGGGGAACTCAGGCTCGGTGAGAATAGTCATTTTTACATGCATACATACACATCACGCCAAGTCCCTAACGGGGCAGGCAGAAAGCACCGAGTGCCAAATATCTCTGTCCTTACAAACCTGCCGTGCTTCGTCTACATTCATCACTCTCGTCATGCATACACGCCGGTTTCGAAGGCTCATTTGTAACTGTTCAAAGACTCTGTGCCTTGATAAGTATCAAAAGACAGACACCGACTAATGCTTGCTGCTCACACTAATCGACCTCCGCACTACGAACGCGTAGGTCGCTAACATAAATAGTATTACTACGGTTTCTTCTCGGTACTGGCCTCGGTACCTAAATAAAAATTTGTATTTGCATCGCTTGTTTTAACGTTAACGTTAGTTGTCGTTTCTGTTCCGTTCTGTTGTTGATAGGTAGATAGTAGGGTGTACGCAGTGCTTCAGATGCACAGAATGCATCTTATGTATAGTAAGTATTAAGGAGAAGAAAATAATTTTGATCTGTCGCATATTTTTATGAATATACTGACTTTCCGCATTATCTCCGCATACTTTCTGTTAGTATTCCGTCGCTATAATGTTACAATTGAGTGATCACTTATTCAATCAATACGTTCCATAACAACTGTTACTGCCGTACTATTCGGCAACTTCGCGTGAACTTTTATTTATTTCTTAAATGGTTGCTATGTCGGGTCAAAGTTGTTTCTAATCTGGGGCAAAAAGTGAGCTATTTCTGCGTAGTTTTTTTTACCCAGATCGCTTTCATTCCTAACATTGACGTAGACGACTGTTGCGGCTCGCGGCGTTCGATTGTGTGTCACCTGTGTATAATACAAAGTACGTACATAAATCTACTTACACAAATAGCGATAAAAATGTGTTGAATAAGTAAAACAACGGCAAATCTAGGTCATTTAATGGGCTCCATGTCATATGGATGTGCACTTTTTATAGTGTCTACCGAATATTAGGTATGTTACAGATTAGGCTTTTTAGCAGACCGTGGTTCATACGAAATACC
Organism: Aspitha aspitha aspitha; assembly: GCA_018246895.1. NCBI lineage: Eukaryota > Metazoa > Arthropoda > Insecta > Lepidoptera > Hesperiidae > Aspitha > Aspitha aspitha. The sequence continues at coordinate 14,437 of DWGJ01001316.1, forward strand.
GGGTTTAATATAATAAACTTCTTCAGGAAATTTAAAATTATCACAAAAACCCGGATATATTGATAACATGATAGACATTCTCGAAAGCCAACGATAATATGTATAATCAGTCGATGTACCGCATCGCATTTTGGCGCCAATGCTATATCTTTCTGTGTGTGAGGATCATCAAGGGCCGAAGACAACGCCCTGACACGAACCCGGTGACAAAAAAAAACAGTACTATGTTGACATAAACATTGACATTAAATATAACTGTCAGCAAGAAATCTTTATAAAGTAACTAGTGGACCTGACCACACGTTGCCGTGGTTACATCAAATCATATATGACAAATATCGTGCGTTCAGAAATTGATTTTGCGTAAAAATTGATTGACAATTGACATTTTTATTTATTTTATAAAAACTATCCTATCTTTTAAGTTGAATCAAATAATCGATATGTACAAAATTTTATTGAAATCGGTTCTTTGCTTTCGGCGATTTTCACAAACGAACATCGTGACACGGGATTTTTATATATATAAGAGATTAATTACAAATAGGCACCTATTGTAAAATATTAAAGTCTATCCCATGAAATTAATATTCTTTCGCTTGTTTATGCGGACGGCGTGACGTCACGCCAGTAATAAGGAAATGACGTAGTGATTTATTTTCTAGCAATATTAATGTCCACTTTCTTTCATTTTCAATAATGCAATAGTCATAAGTAATGACTAGAGGACTCAGGCGTATTGTTTTGTCGGTTATGTTAGAAAATTGAGATTAACACAAGTAAGTATTGGTATATTGTACTTCTCTTTCACACACATATACTACATATATAATAGTATATACACAAGCGTTAACGATTACAAGCATCGATTCATTAATGCAAGTTTGTTAGTTCTCGTAAAACAATACAAGAAGTCGAGTGTATAACTAGTTTAGTAGTTCGGACTAACATTGCAAACAAAGCTTTAAATTCCTATTGTATTTACCGAGTCTAAATGAAAACTGAATTTATTTTAAGCTCAAAACAACACTCTACAATAAAACACTTACATAGATCGGTACTAATTTAAATAAAACTATTAATTCGGCCACTAATCAGCATAAACGTGTAACTCATGCGGCTTCACTGTTTCATTTAACAGATATGTATTCATAAACCGTAAAAGTATCAGAATTCGTAAGTATGTAAGTACATTAATATCACCACCATATTAACCAATATCTTGTTAAGTAGGAGAAACCCCGAAAGCGTAATTTGACATGTACATATTATGTTAATAAATTAAGTAAAAACGAAACAAAATTATTAAATTTAGAGAATTTTGTAAACATTTTTTTTTCGATGTTAAAATTTTCTCCAACTTCTTATAACTGGTAGTTGTACCGTTTAGGTTTTTATGTTGGAATACATTATATTGCTTTTACGTAAACTTTGGATTTACCTCTTGTCACCTATGTGTGTGACTCGCAACAGTCTTTGTTTTCGACATTAACATAGTAACTACGTGTGACATGTGTGTATGTGTGGGTGTGATCTAGATCCCTTATCCAGGCCATTTAGCTCGACCTAGTGTGCATTAGAAACGTGAGGGTGGGTCGCGTATTTTCGTTTTTATTTTGTTGAATTTTTCGCAGCTCTTTACTTTCGGTCATTAAAAATTATTGCAGTAAAGGTATATTAATATGGAAATTGAATAAAAAAATCGACACGCACGCGCGTTATTAACCACATATTTAATTGTTTCGAATGAAAATGTCCAATTTTACCGCAATCATGCAAATATTCAATGTAGATAATTTCGTAAAGTTCTGAAGATGGTAAATTCCGTATGACATGTAACTTTAAAATGGTAACATATTTTAAAAGTAGCTACCCATATCTTTCAACGTGCGAGATTGAATACTTGTCTTCGTAACAGGTAAAAGTGGACACGCTAACAAAGACCTTCCCATAATAATGGAAGACTTATGACTCATTCTTTAGCTGTCAGTTAGATTTCGCTGAAGTGAGGCTTAGACATCGGAGGTCGTTGGATGAATCTAAAAATGAATTCGTTTTGTATAAGACATCGATATATAAATTACCCGTCTCCGTTTATTAACCTTCTTAGAGCTGCATAATATTTCAATGTAACACGTTTATTAATATGATTTGTTTCTTTGCGAGTTTCGTTGTTAAGTTTAACGTGTTTTCATGTCTTTTCCATTCTTCATTGAGTGGTATACTCGTATATACGAAAAACGTTCTTCAAAACTTCCTTACATAGTCTTTTGAAATCTTTGTGAATCGTCGAACTTCAACTTATTATACCAATTTATTGACATTGCACCTTATCTATATTATTTATTAGCGTCGATCTGCTTTTCAACAGGTAAAATTAACCAATAATATATCATAACGTTGTAATTCGAAAGTGCAATGAAATTTCAATCATGTTTGATACAAACAATCAGTTCTCCTTTATAATCATAGCGTAGGAAATGGCCTTACCACGTGCGGACCTTGTTACCTGAACAATAAGGTTTCGTATTGTTTACAAACCACACGTGCTCGTATGGCTGCGTACGGCCGACAATTGGATTCAAGTTCGCGTCACTGGAAATGACATTAATGAGGACACGTGCGTTCGATAACCGTGCCGTTTTATTCTATGATTTAATCCCTGAAATTTAATTACTAAACACTAAATTCGAAAATAGCCGCTTACTGTCGTTTATTATTAGTCGATTTGTCCTCGTATTTTCATTTGTTCAGGTTTGAAATATATCATAATGACTATTGGTGTTAATTATATGATCGCTCTGGAATGCTGACGAAGCTTCAATGAAAATGGCGTTTATATTAAACATCAACTGAAACTTCAAGTGGTAGCTGACGAAATAATGAAAGTGCTGCATCACACGATAACTGTTGTGTTTAAAAATTTAAATTATTATTATTTTTATAAATAAAAGTAATGCTAATGTACATAACCATTTTGTCATTAAATTAGTTCATGCATTAGACCGCATGAGGAGAAAGTCACGTTCACACAATTCGGTTTTTTCACAGCTATGTATATCAGCATTCAGGACTGTTTAAACATATGATTAAATTAAAAATGCCTATGATTGAACCATCAGTCTGAGATAAAAAATTTCGGCTGAACAAGCAATCCATTCAAGATGAAACAATGATGCATATAATCTTCAGTATGTATAATATTCGTAAGGATAGTAACGAATTCATCTATCCGATCGTTTTTTTTTGTATCCCAATAGTTTATTATTATAGTGTTGTGCCTGTAGTGGCGAGTGTACTTCATTGCGAATCTATGCACTATCAGTTGAGTGCGGCCGGTTATGTCATGACGGAATTCGCTTCACGTGGCGATGCCATTGATTTTTCTTTGTAGGCTCGCGAGGGTTTTGCAACGTTCCAAGTAATGGTGTGTTTCAGAGGGAAAATGGGGTTAAAGCGTTATATTGCTAGTGTAGTGGATGTCTTACATCCCGTATTGACCGAGTAACCGAGTTTTGTGAGGAGTTTCGATTTTTAAAACCTGGTAAATTTAATTCTTACGTTACGTTTTGTTGAAGAGAATGAGGGTGATCGAGAACCGCTGACCAGACGATCCACGAAATAAGCGTTTCGGTGATCACGGACTGACGACGAAATAAACCATGCAAACAGCCACACTTGGTAAAATACGAAGCATTCCGACTTAGTTCATGATTGCCTCACATCTGTGACGCATCTTGAGAAATATTTTCGATGGATATCTGTTATAAATGTCCAAGTAATTAACACTAGATAGAGACGAATTCTAGAACTTAGAAATACAGGGAACTATTATAAGATTTTAAAAATATTAAACGATGTATTCCTACATTGAAACTACCGTCACTACTGCTAGGTACAAGTTTTGTGTCTTATCAATACGAAAAATATCTAAGCCATTAATTATGTGATCCACTCAGTTATAAAGTCCTCACATTCCTTGTAGGTAACTCGTACTTCACTCAAACGAACTGCAAGGCCATTGCAGTGCAAAACCCATTGATGAAGTATGCGACCAGACCAGTAATAAGTCCCGTGGTCTCGGAAAAGCCCACATTCCTCAACCCGCCTGTCTACAGCTCGCTAGCTGCCCACTTATATTAGCCCACAGAAAGTTGTCGGAAGTAAAAAATCAATTTGCCGTCAATACTTTGTGATTATATTGTGCATCTTTTTACTTTGCTTTATCGCTTTTGTATAAAAAATATTATTAGTACATTTGTTTTTTCGTCTAGACTTGACTAATATGTTGTAGTACACGCTCGTGTGGATAAGCAATAGACCGATCTAATGTCAAAGCAAAAAAAAATCCAAACTAATATCGCCATATCACATTATAATGTTATATGTATATACATAGTTATGCCTATTTTTCCTAGGGTTAGGCACAGACTAAGGATTGCACCCCGGGAACATAGCATTGTTGATTTTTCCAACGATGCCTTTGTGTGTTATACACGAAGTATATATTAAATATCAAATTATACATACATCTGACCTAATCGAGCATCTATTGACTTCTGTGAGTCAAAATAATTCAATAAAAATCCTAATATTGGGTCTCATAAATGTATATAGAGCGAATTTAATCTTTATTACCATTTCCTTATGCCGATAATATTCACCAATTGGGAAATGATTCTCCATTATACGCTTTACGCTACTTGAAATTGAGCTAAAGATGAACGATTTTGGAACTGTACGGAATAGCTAAGTTCGTTCAGGTGTTTCGATACATTGACGTGATGACATTGTAAACAAACAAAAAACTTTCAAAGCTTAACACTGTATATACCTAACAGAAAAAGCGAGAATCGCTTCGCTCTATAAATAACGACACTTTGTTTCTCCGGCCACCAGCCGTTGAGAATAAGAGGCTTATTATGAAATTGGAATTGAATACAATATTGGCACACAATGAATTATGTTATTTCTAGCTTTGGTAGTTTTTTCTTTTATAAAAGTGATATTCCAAATATATTTTTTTTATTACAGTACTAGTGGTTGCCGTGGTTACATTATGTCAAATCATATTATGACAAATATCGTCCGTTCAGAAAATGATTTTATGTCAAAATTTATTGACAATTGACATTTATTATTTATATATTTTATAAACACTATCCTATTCTTTAAGTTGAAGCAAATAATAGATATGTACAAAATTTTATTGAAATCGGTTCAGTGGTTTCGGAGATTTTCGCAAACGAACATCGTAACACGGGATTTTTATATGTATATATAAGAGATAATCTTGATTTACATTTTTCTTAGCATTTCTTGACCGATTAACGTATAAGCAAAACAATTGATATATCGTCGTTTTTTTAATGACGAATTAGCTTATATCAGCGTTTAATTTTCTACATACACGTTCAGGAACTCGATTCTAGTTTTTACGTGAAAAGCGCAGCTGTCATATTATGTGTGATTAATTCAAAAATTTTTCTAACAATTGCTTCAAACCGGAAGAAGGTATTAGGAGGAATTTAAATAACAAAAATTTCTTTGTTGTTATTTAAATTCAAAATACAATTTGTTGTTCTATTTGTTTCGCCGACTGATAAGATTATAATATGTACATATGAGTATGGAAATGCTAGTAGATATCGGTCGCAGCCATCTTTACGTCGTACGACGCTCCAAAGCTGATTCATCTGTTCCGTGATGTCATTAATTAATTTAGGCCGCATGAAAACGATGACTGATAAACTATAAACAATTTGGATATATTCAAATGAATACACGTAGCTTTTACGATTGCATTGTTTGATTACCGACTTCAAAAAACTAATTTGCTCATTTATTATATTTATACGATTAATAATGTTTCATCAAACGGTATTCATTGTAAATATACACGAGATGTGGTAAAGAGTAAATAAATCTTTAGTGTTAAAATTGTAATGTTAAGGTAATTGTAAGGTAAGTGTAATGCGCCCACCACTGTACCTGAACTGATTCTTTTGACATACATTGAAGTGTATATGCATACTTTTATGTCACAATGAATTGTAATTTCTTATTATGATGTTTTTGGGGTGTCAGTATATTAGAACCTCAAAAATTTCCGAATGCTCCGAGGATAAAAAAATCCCTCAGAATAATTTTTTTTTATATTCCCTAAGGATAGCACGCGATACACCAGAATAACCAACATTTAAGCAGTTTTATAATTAGTGCCATATACGTAGTTTTTTAAATAAATAAATAAATAAATAAACAAATAAATAAATACTAGGGACAATTCCACACACGCCTGTCTGATCCCAAATTAGGCAATTTAATGCCCGTGTTATGGTGACCGGACAGCTGATAAATATACATATATACATACGATAT